>JBAWJQ010005746.1:0-16745 GCA_037783105.1 Bactrocera zonata | reverse complement strand
AACCTTCAAACGGGGACTACGGCAACTTTTCACATATTGGCGTATGTTAAATGCTCTCGATTGAAGGTGTCTGGATCAAGTGGCATATGTTAAAATATTAACCTAGGTAATGTTGCCATAGGCCTAATTGAGATGCTGAGCTGGTCTGTTCAGTAGCTTGAACTCAACCGTAGACAAAATCGGACCAGCCAATTCGACAGAATTTTGGAAAGAGCTAATTTTGAACTTTGTCAGTACGAGTATATCGTAGATTACATTCCCTTGAGATATACTCGGTAAAAACAACCGAAGTTATGCGCTGAAATATGAATTACTTTTTTCAATTTAATTGTATTGACTGTATAATATTTTTAATCGTTTTCTGTCACCTAAAATGTTTCTTAAATTATATTTTTATTATTAATCAACCATATTGTAGTCAATATCTTAAAAAAAACAAGCCAATAATAGTACTTATTTTTAATAATTTCTACCAATAAAAGACGTTTTCACATTTTAGCCTCAAAACGTTACCAACAAGGTCTTTTAAAAACCATTTTGGAACGGTTTTGAATTTTCTTTACGTTTTTAAGCCACGTATAAGTGTTAACAGTACCAAAATAACAACAAATTTGTTTTTTATAAGGTTAGGTTGAGTTAGGTTAGTCTGGTAGGCCAATGAGCCACGCATAGACCAGGGATCGCATTGCCTCGCTACCGCCTGGAAGTCTGCTGGACTTTATCAATGGGCTGGGTCTAGGCGAGTCAATGTGTGTAAGGAGAGGGCACAATAGACCAAAGGTCGCAGTGCATTCCTCATCTGCATTCATTCATTCATAGACCAGTTTTGGTCCTTTGCGCCACAAGATGGAGTTCAGTTGCTAAATCCATGAGATGTAGTTATCCTTAAGATACCTGGGCTTGACGTGAATTTCAAGAGATTCTGCGGTCTCACTATCGATACCTCCTCCAGTATATCATACCGTGGGGACCACAGATGCTTACAGCGTAGTCTTGCCGATGCGGGACAAGTGCACAAGAGGTGTTTCATTCTTTCCTTGGTGCCTTGCTTTAGATATTTCCTGCAGTCTTCTCGATCTGTCAGCCGCCCATTCTGCGTGCATGTGTTGTCACCTGACAGCGGCCATCGGCGGCTAAATCGGAATTAAATTTTTTTTTATTAATGTAAAATGCTTTTAAAAGTCTAGTTTCATTAAAAATATATTTTTGTAAATTTTCTGAAAATATTTTTTTATTTGTTGGTCAACATTTACATACATATGTATGAATTTTTTTGTTTAAAAAGTCTTGGATTAAAAATCCCGAAAATGAAAATTTCAGTTTTGAGCCAAAATGTATGGGATTAAAATTTCTAAGAATTTTTAAAATGCAAAATCGGAATTAGAAATCAAGTTTTCAACTCCAAATCGTTATTAAAAATTCATAATCTATAAATCGTTTCACGGTATAAGTTTGCCGATCACTACTCTAAGTACTCGAAGATGATGACTGAAACATGAAGTACGCAAGCGTGAAAAAATTTCGAATTCAAAAATATTACTTTTTTAATTTATATTTCAATACATTATTTGGGATAAAAAATTTATTTTATATTCAATATTTTATTAATTTGGCTGGAAATTAGAAAATTATTTTTAATTAAGTTTTGCGGATTAAAAAAAAAAAGTTTATCGAAAAATTAATTCAAATATACTTTATGAATTATTTGTGAACTTCCTGCTGGTAAAAATAAAAAGACCAACAATTTTTGTTAAAATTTTCAATCATAGAAAATTTTTAATGAAATTAATTTTTTTTTTTTAAGAAATTCTAAAAGAAATTTTAATATCGTTTTATATGGAGTAGTATAGCCATTTGTAGTAGTAGTCTGCCTCAAAGTGCATATTTCCATATACACATAATAAGAAAATACATATGTACATGCGCACATACATATGTATGCATTTACTATGTAAGTATGTATGTCTGTATTCACTTGCAAATGAGCTGCAGAAACACTCATACGGCACAGATGAAATCTCGATTGCAATTCAAATCAAACAGACTGAAGTAAAATGAGCAATCCGACAAAATATAGTAATATCAGAGCAACAGCAACAAAAGCTAAAGCACCAAAGAAAATAACCAAGCGATTTGCCACTTGTATGCCAAGCGCTTAATGTCCAATAAACACACAGCGCAAACGCTCACAACAACCATCCAACTCAAACGGCCGAGAGTCAGCATGGGAAATTCCTCCGCACACGAGATTTGAGTGAATATTCATTTTCAAGTTCATTCCGGTCGTGTGGGCATGCACAAATACCAATAAGCAGACGATTGGAGCAAAGGCAAAACCACCACCAACAAGCGGTGGTAGTACACACACACACACACACATACGCGCACATAGGGGCTCGCGTACGATTAGTGAACTCAGAGCAACAACGACTGCTACCAATTGAGCGCTCGGGCGATGAACACGGCTAACAGAGTGCAAACCAAGCAAACAACAAGCAATAATAATTACAACAAACACACATATTGAGCGCATTTAGGCGCACAGTAGCAGCTTGTGGAGGCAAGGCAGAAAGGCAAGTTGACGTTGAAGGCAGCGACGGCGGCGACGCATACACCAGCGCAAACAACTTCTACACCCAAAGGCAGCAACTTCAGTTGTAAAACGGATGTCGAATGTTACAGAGGTACGGCACGGACGATACCTCGACGGGCACAAGCGTAAAAACGTAGTAGAAACCACAGACGGCAGCACCACGCACATACACACATGCAAAGTGTACGATCAGTGCGAGTATGAAATAATAAAAAAAAAACAACTACAATAAATATTCAAAAGTGTTGTGCGCATTCATTGACTGACGCTTTGGTTTGGTGAATGTGATTTCGCGTTGAAAATTCGTTAATTGACTGGATTACGCTGACAAGTGAGATCGCGCCAGAGGATCGCTTAATAACACAGTTAGCGAATAGCAACTAGCATACAAAACAACAACAACACAAAAAGCAAACAAACATGCAGATTTATTAGTTGTGTTAATGATTCAGCAAGTGCATTAACTAAAAGCATATTAAAAACGTTCACGAAAGAATTATCGCGATCATTAAGGATCTGTGCGACGAACATACATATTTGTACGCCAGTGTGCGAACTTGGTGATTTATGGCGAAAGCGTACAAGTGGCGGGCAGCTAGAGTTTAAAAGCATTATAAAAACACAGCAGATATAGCAAAAGTATACAATTCTATATACCGATCTATGTAGAAAAAGAAACAAAAGCAACAAGTGATTTGTGCGTTGAATGGCCAAGAATTGTTTAAGACATTTGATTTTTTTCATTTACGCGAAAAATTGTGCGCGTGTAGTGGGCGCGCAATCGCCTGTGAACTGAATGGCAGGAATCTAATGCGCAGAATAATAGCAAAATTTGATAAAAGTAAATAAATACACGTTGTGGTGTTTTCATAAAAACGTATGATCGTAGATTCTGGGAAAAAATTTTATCGCGGTTTAATTCAAAAGCAAAACAACACATATACTATGTATAAATTTTCATATAAAATTGTATATTTATGTGCTTGTATATGCAAATCCAGCTAGCGTCGAAGTGTACGTGCTAATTGGAGATCGACTGACGTGATCGTTTATAATCCCGACGGCAAATTGTATGGCGCATAAGAATTAGAAATAAAAAAATCAAACAAAAAGCAGCAATAGCAAACAGTGGCAGTTAAAAAAAAAAAAATTAAATAACTAATAAAAACTGAATTAAAAAAAATAATAATTAATAAAAACTTTAATTTAAAAAAAAAAAAAAAAATTGAATTAAAAATTTAAACTAATGCAGCAACATCAATACAGTGGCAGTTAAACAAATTTTGAAAAATAAATACGGGAGAAAAACCTTGAATAAAAAAAACAATAACAAAATGTAAATATAAACAAATAACAAATAAAAGAAATTATATCAAATTTGAAATTGAAATTTGTTGCAGTTGAAAAAAAATAAAAACTTGTTATAAAAATAAAAATTGCTATGAAAAAAATTGTATGAAAAAAAATTTAAATAAAAAAGCATACTTTTTAAAATATTAAAACAGTTATTTTGTTTAAAAAAATATTGGTTTATTAAAAAAAATTTAAGCAAATTAATAAGAAATTTAATAATAATAATAAAAAACACTTTAAAAATGAAATAAAAAATTGTAAAGTCGTGTTAAATAAAATCATAGAAATTTAAAGAAATAAATGTTCTCTAAAAAGTAAAAAATTTATATTAAAAAACAAAAGTAAAAAATTTAAAAAAATAAGCCTTGAAAAAAATTTAGAAATAAAAACAATTCCTGAAAATCTTGAAACTAAATTAAAGAATTGAATAAAATAAATCAAAGAAATAAAACAGTTTATATAAAAAAAAAACTTAAAGAAAAATAAAAAATAAAATAAAGAAATGGTTCTTAAAAATATAAATTTATATTATTAAACAACTCAAACAACAAATAATAATTGAAATAATAACAAATTAAAGTAACAAAATAATTTAAATTAAAAGAATTTAAAAATTATAAAAAAACTACTTCTAAAAAATATTTAATATATATTATTAAACAATTCAAATAGCAAACAATTAAATACAATAATAAGAAATGAAAGAAATAAAAGAATTTATATACAAAATTTAAATAAAAATAAAAAAATAACAATTTGTACTATGCAACAAAGAAATTAAAACAAATAACTTTCCTAAAATATGTTAAACTATTTATGAAAATATTAGAAAACTTAATAAAAAATTAAAAATATATATATATATCTAAATGATAAATAATTTATTTATTAATTTTGAACAACAAAATAAAAAGTGCTAACAATAATTGAAAAAATCGACGGAAATAAGCAACTAAAACACGTGACTTCAAATAAACTGCAAAACCCTAAACACAAAAATTTGTGCGAGCTTTCCAAACAACAAACTCTCAAGAACCCAAATAAATCAGAAATAAATTGGCAAACTCAATCTCAATTGAAATAATTATTTTGAAGCACACTCAATTGCATTCAATATCAATTATTTGCAAACTCAGAAACGCAAATCCGCCCAAAAACGAAATTAAAAATTCATTTAATTGAAAGCGGCGAGAAAGAAAAAGACTTCACAACGATCGCCGCACACAATCTAAACGCCGACGTCAATGACGAGCAATTTCCCAATAAACAATTTGAAAATTTCTCATTGCCGTCGTTGCCCAGCCATAGAAGAAAACGTGAAGACATGCCGCCCTCTGCGTTCCTAGTTGGTTCCACCATTTCGACAACAGCAAAGACAGCGGCAGCAGCAGCAGCAGCAACAGCAACGAGTAGCAGCAGTAACGGCATTTGTAACGCACGCAGCACACCAACAAAATATACGATTTTAACGCCAGCAACAACACCGAAACTGCTGTCGCCGATAAAGAACACATCGTCGACCTGTTCTTCGCCATCGCTATCGCCACAAGCATTGCAAGCGCGTTACGCGGCGTGCAGCCCCAACAGCGCACACAAATACATTAATAATAATAATAATAATAACAACAACAATAATAACAATTGTCAAACAGTACAAAACTACAATTACTTAAGTGCTACGACACAACAACAACAACACCAACAACAGCTGCAACAAGATCAGCTGGAGCAGCAATATTTGCAATTGCAACAGTATCAGGCACAGCAGCAGTTGAAGCGATCAACGCCACAAAAAATGGTACTGCAAAGCTATGAAAATTATACCTCTTACCACTTGCCTGCCCATCATCAGCACGCTGCGCATGCGTTGACGCATCAGCTGTCGTTGCCACAGTCGCATCAGCAACATCAGGCGCAACAGCAGCAGCATCAACAACATGCGCAACACCACCAGCCTCAGTCACAGCATCAGCAGCAAACGCATCAATATCAGCAACAGTCGCCGCAACATCAACAGCAGCAACAACAACACCTGCAGCAGCAAGGTTTGCAGTCGATGACGCAGCATCATCGCTTGTCGGGTGGCAGCACTGGCAGCGCCTCTGTTAGTTCCTCGTCATCGTCCGGCGGCGCCTCGACAACCGCTGCAGGCCTCGGTGGCGGCAGCACGTCAGGCTTGAGCACAGCCGCTTCGTCGTTGCTTGACTCACCGAATCCTACCGCCTCGTCGCTCGGCATTGGCTACTTCAATGACATGGCCACCAATTATGTTGGTGACTACTCCTCGCCACATCATCCAACCGCGAACTCATATTACACCGACATCGATGCGAATTTCTTTAGTCAAGGTAAACATTTAGGAAGTTTAATTCATCGTAGTCTTTGTGGGAGTCGAAATTTTTTTTAATTGTCGGAATAGACAGGGGTTTGCTTGATGAATGCTTTGAAGGACATACTATATTCTACTACATACGTTGCTGTGCTATCTTAAAAATTATTCTGTTAAGATATTCGTTCAGCACGAAATGTAATATACAAATCCATATATGATTGATAAATAACCGGTATATCCGTAATAATGGCTTAACATATAATTTCTTTTGATTTTCTAGTTAAGCAACCGCTAGACCTTCGTTTTAGTTCAAGATTCTTGCCGTTCTCTATTATTTTTCAACTTTGTTATTTCTTTTTTTATGTTAGGATCTAGAGGCTTATAATAAATATTGCAATATTCGAAATTTTTATGTGAAATATGGTTTTCTAAAAAGAAAAAATATCGAATTATTCTTGAATATTGTGTTTTCCGGATTATATAAGGCATATATAGTACATACATATGCACATTTTCTTCACGAGAGAAATTTGACTTGAATACTTTTGAGGACAAAGCAATTTGGAACTCTGATTTTGTTTTTCAATTGCTCGGCTATTACCAGATTGAGATGGAAATATCTCGGTAGACATCATTAGCGCACATCGCATCTTGGGTTGGGTATTAACTGCCTTAAATGTTTGTGGTAAGCTCAAAATGCTTCGTCGATCTAAGAGGATCTGTTGATCCACTTTTAGGCAAAGAACGAACTTCTGCCCAAGTGAGATCCATCGATTGTAATCAGCCCTACGACCTGTACTAACCTAACCTATTCATTTCTAGAAATTTAAACTGCTACTTATTAGCGAAAAACGCTTCCTGATTTTGAAATTTTTTTTGTATTCAAAAATAAAAATCAATAATTCAATGACATGCCTACAACATTTCTCAACATTTTTTTAAAAATTCAGATTTTTAACGTCTGTGAAGTAATATTTTCCGACTACCAGGACGTCATGAAGCGTATTATTACTGACGTTGAGTCCTGAATCTATGTTTATGAGGCCGAAACAGACAATCAATCGGACGAATATCGTGGCAAAGGTAAGACGAAGCCGGAAAACCACGTCAAAGCAGCTCTGTGACTTCTAGCTATTCAGCAAACTCAAACGACTGATCCGGGAAAACCCTTTTGAGTCAATTGAAGACATTAAATGTGATGGCTATTCCAGAAAATGACTTTAACAACTGTTTCGAGGATTGGAAAATATTATATTGTGGCCAAGGGGGATTACTTTGAGGGGGACGACATATAAATACTATATTTTGTGATACCACCAATTCTTTTCGGGAACACTGCCGAGCTCACAGTCCTTAAAACCTCTTTAACTGGATATAAATCAGAGTCTGTTTCAATTACATAGACGGCACTGTACTGGGTATGAATACATGCTATATCAATTTGAATGCTTCAAGCTCTATTTTAGGTCAAAAGAAATCGATCATGTTCATACTTCAAAGCTTGTGCATTCAAAAGTACTTGCAAATATATAATGAGGAACATTTCTGATCCCCGGTGTAGTCATGGATTGAGAGCTTTTTCACTCTTTTAACATTCACCTATTTATACCCTGTACTTAGCATCCTTGCTATTACAAGTAACATTTTTGACTTCCGTAGTAATCTTATACTATGTTCAGACCGAAAATTTAAGAGATTAGATTACATTTAAGCATTTCATAACCCAAAAGTGTTCTCACTGCCGTTAAACAGATCAAAAAACAACTGTTCATGAAGTCACATCGCTTAATATTTATCAAAAGAAAAGATTGTCATATAGTATTTTGAAATAAAAGCCGTCTTTTTTCAAATATTTTTCATATAATAGGAATAATGGATGCATTTTTTCATTTCTTAAGTCGATTTTCAGGTGAAGTTAGATTCATAGCTTTAAAAAAAATTTGTTTGTTTACATTTTTTTCCCTTTGTAGTGTCTAAATCAGCTGTGATAATGTAACAGATTTCCAGTGCTGACAAGTAGATTGCGCAAAATCAGAGTCGCACAGAGAGATTTAGCGTGGATCAGTTCAAAATCATTTCATTGAAATTATTTCATTGAAATGATTTGGAACTGTCATTTTTGTATTACGAAATCTTGATAAATTTTTAAGATTAGTGGGATAATCCATTCTACAGCCGAAATCGTGTGATTAAGTGTCGGTCTGAAAATAGAATTAGACTGAGAAGATGAACCCTTTTTCACTCTCCTTTGCTATGCACCTCATTATATCCTGAACTCAGCATCCTTAATTTTACAAATAATGCAAATATTTAAGATTCGTCTTAAAATTTGTACAATAACAAATATCCGGTGGAGCCCACACACACACGCACAAACGAGCTTAAGCATGAATTGAACAACAGAAGGAAACTTTAATTAAAAATCCTAGCTATTTATTGTCTAGCTTTTACAAATACAAAACAAATTTGATAAGACACTTAATTAGTACAATCTATTTGACACCTCTAAGCTAATGAAACACGCTCACGCCTACGGCTGTCAAAAGTTAAACGCTGACAACTTTAGCAGCAGAAGACAAGAAGACTCCACTGAGCACCACACTAAGCGCACAGCAGCAGTGGCCGATGCCGATGCCGTCGCTGTGGCATGGAAAATTAATATTGACATCAAAGCGAGATTTCGTGTTGCATGCCACAAATATGCTAAAGTGAAATGAAACGAAACTTTAATTATGTGCTCAGCAACGCGCCGCGGCTGGTTGCAACTTAATTGCGCACTAACGAGGGTGTGAACTTGTGATAAATGTAAATATAAATAAGCGCAAAGCACACGCATACACACACACACACTCAACTAAATGTAAATGCTGTTATGCATGCCCATTTAAATTTCGAAAATGTGCGCGTGTATGTGTGTGTGTGCGTTTATTTTGGCGCTTGTAGGCCGCAAGACGCTCGGGATGAGTGAAATGTTGCGCTGCTCGAGTAATTAAATTGCAATTTATTTAAATTCCCAGGCACAGGCGTTCATTTGCCACAACAACAACAACACGTTTCGGTACATGTTTATATGCTTACAACAATAGCTGTGTATGTGTGCGTGGTTGAGTGTGTGCGCCTGTGGGTGGCTATTAAATACAAGCAGGCATGCACATGAGGGTTGCGCCAGCGCGATTTTTACACCAATAAGTCAATGTGTGTTGTGTGTATTTACAAATGTATGGCAACCACAGTGACATTGCCGCCATGCGACCGCAGCTCGGTGAATCAACAAGTCGCTGTTGCTTTGTGCTGCCCGCAGTTTTTTTTCAGTTCCTTTTTGCTTTTTGCCCGAGCGCGCAATTGGCACCCCGCCGCCGGTTTGGTTAAGTGGCTGTGATTTTACGAGTATGTATGTATGTACATATATATTGTCATATGCCTAACTAAGCCTATTATTTGGGCATTTTTGTTGATGATTTGTACCGTAGAGTGGCTCTTTAGAATATCGCTACGCTCTTACGCTATTTATTGTGCCTTGATTAAGTGTCCGATTTTAATGAATTTTGAATTGAATTTAACTAAGTATTATTTTTCGCTGGAACAATGAAGTATTGAAATAAAATCTTTTGGGGAATGAATGACAACTGCCAGCCTAAGCACTTCAGCTAACTTAAATTAGAATTAATCAACTGGAAATGCATTTTAAGTGGGGGAAATTGTTGTAGTAATTTTATATAGTAGACCATAGTTCATTTCAAAATTTAGCTCAATTTTAATTTTTTTTTTATTTTTTATTTATATTTTTTTTTTTTTGTAAAATTGGTTTCGATTTCTGCCTTAGTATTGGGATTAATTAATGACAAGAATTTTAGAAATTGAACAAAAGCTTGATAATTGTCATTCATAACTATAAATCAGTGATAGAGGGATGCCCAACTTATTCCAGTTTGAGAGCGCCTCAAATCAAAGCTTTTATACATAAAATTTTACATTGTACCAAGATGAGACAAAACACTAGTTTTTGAGTATTGAAATTAAAACTTCCAACATTTATAACGTTTATAAATTATTTTAGTTTTTTCAATTATCATATTAATATTTATACAGTAGATTCCGGTTATAACGACTTTCAAGGGACCGACGATTTTACGTCGTTATATCCGGAGGACGCAATAACCAGAAGGAGTAAAAAAAATTTTTTTTGTTTATTTTATGGTTGCCATGTTCGTAATAGGCTTTTAAAATAAAACAAATTAATTTTTAAATCAAAACCAAAAATTTAATTCAATAACCTTGGTATTTCAAAATAGGTCGTATACATATAAGGGATATTCATAAACTTAATATAACTAGATTAATTTCTTTTCTTCTACTTTTTATTCTTAATTTAAATAATCAGTAATTTTTGATTGTTTTGCAGTCGTTTTTGACATGTAAAAACAGTCGCGCACCGCATTATTTAAACGAGAGATGCTGTGCGTTAAACTCTCGTCATTAAAATTCGAATGGACAAATCTATTTAGTAGTTCTGCAGCTTTCAGTGCCTCCAAAACGCTAGGTGCTGACTCATCTTCATTTTGATCTTCCACGTTGTCGTCGCTATCCTGTCCATCATCTAATATGTTTTCAACAATTCTGTCTTCGGAAGGTTCCTCACACGTCGCCACACCATTGTCAATAAAAACATATTCATCCAGTTCTTCCTTTGAAATCGGTAGCTGATTTTTTAGAGCTCTTGCCCAAACCGATAGAGGAATGTCATCTTCGATTTCAATATCAATTGAGCATGAGTTGCTGGAACCATCTAAATTTTCTTCTGCAAGCCCAGAATGCTTAAAACAATTCGCAATTGTCAATGGTGAAAGTTGTTGCCATGCATCATTTATCATTAAAATGGCATCAAGTATGGTTATTTTCGGGTAATTTTCATCTTTGTTTTCATCCATATTGCTGATTATTTTAAGAACAAGATTTTTCCGAAAAGTTGATTTAATCACTCGAATTATGCCTTGATCCATTGGTTGTAATACAGATGTCGTATTTGGTGGAAGGAAAACTAATGTGATATTCGTTAGGTTACTAATTTGGGGATGGGCTGGACAATTATCAACTAATAACAATATCTTCTTTTTCTGCTTTTTTAGTTCAGTATCCCAATCCAGTACCCAATTAATAAAAATTGTAGATGTCATCCATGCCCGGCGATTACTATAGTAGTCAACAGGCAAAGACTGAACATTTTTAAAGCATCTAGGTCGCTTTGATTTTCCAATAACTAATAAATGCTTTTTAATACTACCACTCATATTGGCTGCAACAAGCACAGTTATCCTTTCCTTGGACAGCTTCCCTCCAGTGCATTTTTCACCTATAAATTAAAATTTCAATAAACAGATTTCTTCAAAATAATTTTCCTTCTCACCTTTAAATTTTAATGTTTTGTCTGGAGTTAATTTGTAGAATAGTCCAGTTTCGTCGGCATTAAAAATTTCCTCATCACTGAAATCTTTTCGTAGTATAGGCCAAACCTTTGTAAGCCACTCGCTAACATCGATTTTGTGTACAGACAAAGATTCTCCACTGACTGTACCGCCGACAATATTATGCCTGACCTTAAAGCGGCTTATCCAACTCACGGTACAATTAAAATTTTCAATTTTAAATTGCTTAGCGAAAAAATTAGCTTTTTCTTGAAGCAGTGGACCACTTAATGGGATTCCTCGACTGCGTTGCAATATGAACCACTGTAACAATGCTTTGTCCACTTGATCTTGAGTTGGATCTCTGACACGTTTCGGCTTTAAGATATTACTATTAAATAACGTTTTAATTTTTTCTTTATTTTTTTTGATTGTGGCAATTGTTGTGTGGCCCACGCAGAATTCTTTTGCCAGAGTAACGTTGCGCTCACCGGCTTCCAGGCGCCGTATAATTTGCATTTTTTCTTCAACAGAGAAGCACTTTCGTTTTTGAGACATTTTGCGGGTGTAATGCACAAGTGTCGAGCTTAAACTGAATAACTTCCTTATTGCGCATTTTGCATTCAAAAAAATGGAAACTTGTAAAAAAGCAGAAACAACTAGAAATATAACGGGACATCCTATCGAATAGGCTATGTGGTCTGCACACGCACGCTGTAAACATTTGTGTGACGTCTCTCTAGCAGCAGCGTTGCTAAGGCGACGGCTAAAACTGGCAGAGAGTAGTGAGAGTGTAATGGAAGCCATACACGCACCAATTAGTTGGTTGATTGAGTTGGGCTAGAAATTGCCCTTGTCGCTACATACGACACAACTTTTAATACAATTTTGAGGTCAACTTCATTTTGAATATTCACTTCGTTGCTTAAACATGAGTTCGAAAGTTGTTGCTTTACTTATTATATATGATGCGCTCTCTTCGATAGCCGAAATTAAATGGCGAAATCGTTTGAAATCATACGACCAACCCAAACACAATCCAACTAACACAACCAAATTGACAAAATATCATAAAAAATTTGATGTTCATCCAATCAGTTGGTACAACTCATACAACTGCCCCATATAAGTACATACGTAACAATCAGTTGTACAATTCGATGAAATTGGTACAATAATTGGTGCGTGTATGCCTTTCATAAGAGCTTTTGTGTCGTTGCTACGCACACAAGCAAAGGTGCCGATCACTGATAAATAAATACATTTCTAATTACGTCGTTTGATGCTTAAATTTGTTGACATTATTTCGATGAATTTTTTTTTTCGTCGCTATATCCCGTTGAATTCTGAAAAATTTCGTCGGTATAAGCGGTTAGTCGCTAAAAGCGGAGACGTACTAAGCGGAGGCCCTTTCATATAAGTTTGTATGGGGACCAACCAAGACATCGAGTTTTCGTCGCAATAACCGGACGGACACTATAAGCGGAGTCGTTATAACCGGATTCTACTGTATTAATATTTATATATTTTTTATGATTTAATGGTTGATCCGAGTAATTGTTTCGAAGACACAGCCTTGGAGCTTGTGCGATCGAGGTTATCTTAGCTAAAAGCACCGTCTTTAAACGCGTTTTTCTCGAAACTGTGTTTTTGAAGTCAGTAGGCAAGATTTTTCAAGAACTTCTCACCTGATCTTCATTAATTTTTACGCAGGTCTTTCAGATAGAATTCTTAAATACTTGAACGAAGGATTTTTTTTCGATTACAACTATTTTAAAAAGAAATGTCGCAAAAGTTTCACTGAAATCTTAATTTTTTGGTATAAATGTCTACCAGAAATCCAATTTTCACTTTTTTCTTCGTCCAAATTCTAAGTTAAGATTTTAACTAAAAGACAAGTTTACTTTAGATATTCCTGTAAGCAGTTATTCTGCCAAGTCTGGCGCATATTTTTTCCGAGAGGTAATTTTATATATGTATGAGAAAAAAATTGTTGAAAAAGGCTGTTTTTTACTCAAGTGAACCCATGTAACCCCTTAATACAAGTTTCTAATCATTTTCAATTGAAAATTGATATTATGTTGACCACATGACCAGTGGCGTATTTACAACATCGGGCGCCCGGGACCAAGGATGTTCTGCCGCCCCCCTTTATCTACCTACCTACACGTTTCATGAGGTGATTCGAACAAATGTGAATTTTTACAAAATATCTTCGATATTAAGTATATAAAATAAGACGTCCTACATTTATTAAAGAGAGCGAAGAAAAACGAAGAACAAATTGAATTTTCGCCAGAAAAAGTTTTATTATACATTTCTTCAATGGGACTGGAAGCCTACTAGACGTTAGCGACAGCTTAAGAATACTACTCACTATACCTGTATCAGTTGCATCTTGTGAAAGAACTTTTAGCAAACTTAAATTGATCAAATCTTACTTGAGATCGACCATGAGTCAGAGTAGACTGTCCAATCTTGCTATTCTCTCAACAGAATGTGAAACTGCTTCATCTTTAAATTACAATGATATGATATGTGATTTTGCAGGGTTCAAAGCTAGGAAAGTGCATCTTTAAGTTCTATCACTATTTTTAAGAAAGATACTTATAAGTCAAATTCAAAGACTGAAGAGTATTCGAGAAAAAATTAATATTTTTCATTGTAATTCAGATTATTACATTGTGAGTGTACAACTCTTTATCTTTTATAATAAATTTTGTAAAAAAAATTTGTTGAAGTATTTTTCTGAATATTAAAAAACAGCGAAGATCGTTTTGCCGCCCCCAAGACTTTGCGCCCGGGGCGAATATTTCAATATTTCATCAAGTACATTAAAATTTTATGTTTTTCTAAATTTTCATTATTTAAATTTTTTTTATTAGTGATCTTGCAAGGCGGCAAAAATCCCCTCCATTCATATTTATTTTTGGCAGAATTTCAATCTGGTCGTTGCAGTCGTTCCAGTTGTGAAATGTCAATACCTACTCCAACCAATCAACTATCAAAGTCGCATACGTAAGTTGCTCTCTAATTTACAATGACAGGGAGTTGGGCACCTCTTTATTTCTGTTTTGAATTATGCCGTTACTCAGTTTATTAAAAAATCTCCAATATTAAGTATTTTAAATTTATTTGCATTATTACTTAGCTACAGTTATGAATATAAATCTTTAGACTCTCTTAAAATATGTTGGATGGGATACACTTAAAATATCGAAATTCAAAATGCCGACACAACAAAATACCGAAAAATCAAAATACCGACATGTGAAAAATATTTTATATTGTCTGCCCTTATTTCTATCCAATCACACTGACTAAGGGTTATGGTTCTGAGCGCCGCAGGGCCTCGAACGAACAACGCCACTTTTTCTTTATTTGTCGGTATTGTGATTTGTCGGTGTTTTGAATTGTCGGTATTTCGATTTGTCGATATTTTGACTGTCGGGATTGTAAATTTCGAGATTTTGATTGTCGGCATTACGTTATACACCCATGTTGGATATATTAGACTATGTAGAAAATAATATACAGAAAGCTCTCATTCATAAAAAAAATGGAGTGCACTTCTTCACAGATGTATTTCAAAAATATTTTCGCTTACGAATCACCTTGAAGCTATAATTTTCAGTTATAAATAAACGAATACACAGAGCGTCCCCCTTGTTGAAATTGATATAGTTTTTCATAAATCTTTTGTTGAAAAAAAAAAATTAAACCACAAATTAATCACAAAATCAGCAGATATTCATTGTTCCTAAATCGGTGATTCTTTTGCCTAAATTTTGTACCGCATTAACTAAGTGAGTTCTCACTAGCTGGAAGTTTACCAGGTAGATATTTCCAACCGTAAAAAATATTAAATTTTCTCGATATAGAAATTATTTTATGTCATTAGCAAGTTATTTGCAGTTATATGTATATGTACATATATATTTTTATCTCCAAATAATTTATAAAATTATCATATTTTGCTAAAAACTCTAGTTTATTAGTTATTTTAGAGTTTAACCGTGAACATTAAAAATTGGAAAAGCAAAAAAAATGGTTTGACTTAACTTAAATAGAACATTTTTGGTGTCTATGGAAATGCAACCCTGATTTTTAAATGTAATTTTAGCAAATGATTGCACAAATTTGGCCCCACTTCAAAAATATTGGTTCACATTGCCTGCTTTTGTCAGTCTCAAAGTATTTGAAGTATTTCGAATGAACTTTAATCCCGATTTTCTAGACCAACATAGACGAACTATTGATCATTTGTGATTTTTTAGAGATGTTTTAATAAATAAATACTGTACTTTAATACGGTGATTGATTTTGAAAAAATTTAAAATTCGCCTGTCTCCAAGCAATCCTCTAAAAAGAGATGCCTGACAGTTAAGATAATCTTTCTGCTCAAAATTATCACAAATCTTAAAACCAAATAAACATTGATAATTACTATAGATTATCCATCTATCATTATGAATAATGTAGAAAGATATATGTTCCTTAAATCA
Source organism: Bactrocera zonata (assembly GCA_037783105.1). Classification (NCBI taxonomy): domain Eukaryota; kingdom Metazoa; phylum Arthropoda; class Insecta; order Diptera; family Tephritidae; genus Bactrocera; species Bactrocera zonata. The sequence continues at coordinate 560 of JBAWJQ010005746.1, read as the reverse complement.
TTGGCTGACAAATATATCTAAATAAGTCGCGTGATTCAGCCCTTTCGGAGAAAATTCCCTCATCCACTCTGAAATAGCGTTTCGAGAAAAAGTCGTGTAAAGTTTGGTGTAAAAGGCTCCTCAAACTTTAAACGAGTTTTTCTCGCTCATATCTTCGAAACTATTTGCAAGGCTAGCTTCAAATTTTCATATAATATTCTCAAATATGTACATACGTACTGTGTCCAAAAAGGTGACATTGTATTTATTTTGAAAATTCTTTATTTATTCTTCTAAATCAGTTTCATCCCCTTCAAAGTAATCCCCTCCCGATGCAATGCACTTATGCCAACGGATTTTCCAATCTTCGAAACACTGGTTGTAGTCACTTTCCGTGATGGCCTTCAGTTCCGTCTTCGCTGCGGCTTGAATCTCCTCTAACGTATAAAAACGGAGTTTCCGGAGCGGTCTTTTGAGCTTGGTGAACAGCCAAAATTCGCACGGCGCCAGATCAGGTGAATACGGTGGTTGCGGAACGATATGGGTTGAGTTTCAAAAAGCACCTTCACTTCAACCTCGTC
>JBAWJQ010005745.1:0-16852 GCA_037783105.1 Bactrocera zonata | reverse complement strand
CTTATGTAAACTTCAGTTCGTTAAAGAAGGTTAATTAACTTAAATATGTTAAACTAAAGATTTGAAGCATTTCGATATCGATTGCTAAATGGGTATATACAAGAAAATCGACTTTATACCTAAATATAAGATTACGGAATTCTTCTAAATGCACTGCCGTTATGCCGCCATGGCTTTATGTTAGCTTGAGTGCGTTAAAGAAGGTTTATTAACTTAAATATGTTAATACTAATGATTTGAAGCATTTCGATATCGATTGCTTAATGTGTATATACAACAAAATCGACTTTATACCTAAATATAAGATTACGGAATTCTTCTAAAAGCACTGCCGTTATGCCGCATTGGCTTTATGTCACCTTCAGTACGTTAAAGATGGTTAATTAACTTAAATATGTTAAACTAATGATTTGAAGCATTTCGATATCGATTGCTAAATGTGTATATACAAGAAAATCGACTTTATACCTAAATATAAGATTACGGAATTCTTCCAAATGCACTGCCGTTATACCGTTAAGGCTTTATGTAGACTTCAGTAAGATAAAGAAGGTTAATTAACTTAAATATGTTAATCTCAATGATTTGAAGCATTTCGATATCGATTGCTTAATGTGTATATACAAGAAAATCGACTTTATACCTAAATATAAGATTACGGAATTCTTCTAAATGCACTGCCGTTATACCGTTAAGGCTTTATGTAAACTTCAGTAAGGTAAAGAAAGTTAATTAACTTAAATATGTTAAACTAATGATTTGAAGCATTTCGATATCGATTGCTAAATGTGTATATAGAAGAAAATCGACTTTATACCTAAATATAAGATTACGGAATTCTTCTAAATGCACTGCCGTTATGCCGTCATGGCTTTATGTAAACTTCAGTGCGTTAAAGAAGGTTTATTAACTTAAATATGTTAAACTAATGATTTGAAGCATTTCGATATCGATTGCTAAATGTGTATATACAAGAAAATCGACTTTATACCTAAATATAAGATTACGGAATTCTTCTAAATGCACTGCCGTTATACCGTTAAGGCTTTATGTAAACTTCAGTTCGTTAAAGAAGGTTTATTAACTTAAATATGTTAAACTAATGATTTGAAGCATTTCGATATCGATTGCTAAATGTGTATATACAAGAAAATCGACTTTATACCTAAATATAAGATTACGGAATTCTTCCAAATGCACTGCCGTTATACCGTTAAGGCTTTATGTAGACTTCTATGTAAACTTGCAGTTCGTTAAAGAAGGTTTATAAACTTAAATATGTTAAACTAATGATTTGAAACATTTCGATATCGATTGCTAAATGTGTATATACAAGAAAATCGACTTTATACCTAAATATAAGATTACGGAATTCTTCTAAATGCACTGCCGTTATACCGTTAAGGCTTTATGTAGACTTCAGTACGATAAAGAAAGTTAATTAACTTAAATATGTTAAACTAATGATTTGAAGCATTTCGATATCGATTGCTAAATGTGTATATACAAGAAAATCGACTTTATACCTAAATATAAGATTACGGAATTCTTCTAAATGCACTGCCGTTATACCGTTAAGGCTTTATGTAAACTTCAGTACGTTAAAGAAAGTTAATTAACTTAAATATGTTAAACTAATGATTTGAAGCATTTCGATATCGATTGCTAAATGTGTATATACGAAGAAAATCGACTTTATACCTAAATATAAGATTACGGAATTCTTCTAAATGCACTGCCGTTATGCCGCTATGGCTTTATGTAAACTTCAGTACGTTAAAGAAGGTTTATTAACTTAAATATGTTAAACTAATGATTTGAAGCATTTCGATATCGATTGCTAAATGTGTATATACAAGAAAATCGACTTTATACCTAAATATAAGATTACGGAATTCTTCTAAATGCACTGCCGTTATACCGTTAAGGCTTTATGTAAACTTCAGTAAGATAAAGAAGGTTAATTAACTTAAATATGTTAAACTAATGATTTGAAGCATTTCGATATCGATTGCTAAATGTGTATATACAAGAAAATCGACTTTATACCTAAATATAAGATTACGGAATTCTTCTAAATGCACTGCCGTTATACCGTTAAGGCTTTATGTAAACTTCAGTTCGTTAAAGAAGGTTTATTAACTTAAATATGTTAAACTAATGATTTGAAGCATTTCGATATCGATTGCTAAATGTGTATATACAAGAAAATCGACTTTATACCTAAATATAAGATTACGGAATTCTTCTAAATGCACTGCCGTTATGCCGTTAAGGCTTTATGTAAACTTCAGTACGATAAAGAAGGTTTATTAACTTAAATATGTTAAACTAATGATTTGAAGCATTTCGATATCGATTGCTAAATGTGTATATAGAAGAAAATCGACTTTATACCTAAATATAAGATTACGGAATTCTTCTAAATGCACTGCCGTTATACCGTTAAGGCTTTATGTAGACTTCAGTAAGATAAAGAAGTTAATTAACTTAAATATGTTAATCTAATGATTTGAAGCATTTCGATATCGATTGCTAAATGTGTATATACAAGAAAATCGACTTTATACCTAAATATAAGATTACGGAATTCTTCTAAATGCACTGCCGTTATACCGTTAAGGCTTTATGTAGACTTCAGTAAGATAAAGAAAGTTAATTAACTTAAATATGTTAAACTAATGATTTGAAGCATTTCGATATCGATTGCTAAATGTGTATATACAAGAAAATCGACTTTATACCTAAATATAAGATTACGGAATTCTTCCAAATGCACTGCCGTTATACCGTTAAGGCTTTATGTAAACTTCAGTTCGTTAAAGAAGGTTTATTAACTTAAATATGTTAAACTAATGATTTGAAGCATTTCGATATCGATTGCTAAATGTGTATATACAAGAAAATCGACTTTATACCTAAATATAAGATTACGGAATTCTTCTAAATGCACTGCCGTTATGCCGCCATGGCTTTATGTTAGCTTGAGTGCGTTAAAGAAGGTTTATTAACTTAAATATGTTAATACTAATGATTTGAAGCATTTCGATATCGATTGCTAAATGTGTATATACAAGAAAATCGACTTTATACCTAAATATAAGATTACGGAATTCTTCCAAATGCACTGCCGTTATACCGTTAAGGCTTTATGTAGACTTCAGTTCGTTAAAGCAGGTTTATTAACTTAAATATGTTAAACTAATGATTTGAAGCATTTCGATATCGATTGCTAAATGTGTATATACGAAGAAAATCGACTTTATACCTAAATATAAGATTACGGAATTCTTCTAAATGCACTGCCGTTATACCGTTAAGGCTTTATGTAAACTTCAGTAAGATAAAGAAGGTTAATTAACTTAAATATGTTAAACTAATGATTTGAAGCATTTCGATATCGATTGCTAAATGTGTATATACAAGAAAATCGACTTTATACCTAAACATAAGATTACGGAATTCTTCTAAATGCACTGCCGTTATACCGTTAAGGCTTTATGTAGACTTCAGTAAGATAAAGAAGGTTAATTAACTTAAATATGTTAAACTAATGATTTGAAGCATTTCGATATCGATTGCTAAATGTGTATACAGAAGAAAATCGACTTTATACCTAAATATAAGATTACGGAATTCTTCTAAATGCACTGCCGTTATACCGCCAAGGCTTTATGTAAACTTCAGTACGTTAAAGAAAGTTAATTAACTTAAATATGTTAAACTAATGATTTGAAGCATTTCGATATCGATTGCTAAATGTGTATATAGAAGAAAATCGACTTTATACCTAAATATAAGATTACGGAATTCTTCTAAATGCACTGCCGTTATACCGTTAAGGCTTTATGTAGACTTCAGTTCGTTAAAGAAGGTTAATTAACTTAAATATGTTAAACTAAAGATTTGAAGCATTTCGATATCGATTGCTAAATGTGTATATACAAGAAAATCGACTTTATACCTAAATATAAGATTACGGAATTCTTCCAAATGCACTGCCGTTATACCGTTAAGGCTTTATGTAGACTTCAGTAAGGTAAAGAAGGTTAATTAACTTAAATATGTTAAACTAATGATTTGAAGCATTTCGATATCGATTGCTAAATGTGTATATACAAGAAAATCGACTTTATACCTAAATATAAGATTACGGAATTCTTCCAAATGCACTGCCGTTATACCGTTAAGGCTTTATGTAAACTTCAGTAAGATAAAGAAGGTTAATTAACTTAAATATGTTAAACTAATGATTTGAAGCATTTCGATATCGATTGCTAAATGTGTATATACAAGAAAATCGACTTTATACCTAAATATAAGATTACGGAATTCTTCTAAATGCACTGCCGTTATGCCGTCAAGGCTTTATGTAAACTTCAGTACGATAAAGAAGGTTCATTAACTTAAATATGTTAAACTAATGATTTGAAACATTTCGATATCGATTGCTAAATGTGTATATACAAGAAAATCGACTTTATACCTAAATATAAGATTACGGAATTCTTCTAAATGCACTGCCGTTATGCCGCTATGGCTTTATGTAAACTTCAGTTCGTTAAAGAAGGTTTATTAACTTAAATATGTTAAACTAATGATTTGAAACATTTCGATATCGATTGCTAAATGTGTATATAGAAGAAAATCGACTTTATACCTAAATATAAGATTACGGAATTCTTCTAAATGCACTGCCGTTATGCCGTTAAGGCTTTATGTAAACTTCAGTTCGTTAAAGAAGGTTTATTAACTTAAATATGTTAAACTAATGATTTGAAGCATTTCGATATCGATTGCTAAATGTGTATATACAACAAAATCGACTTTATACCTAAATATAAGATTACGGAATTCTTCTAAATGCACTGCCGTTATGCCGTTATGGCTTTATGTAAACTTCAGTTCGTTAAAGAAGGTTTATTAACTTAAATATGTTAAACTAATGATTTGAAGCATTTCGATATCGATTGCTAAATGTGTATATACAAGAAAATCGACTTTATACCTAAATATAAGATTACGGAATTCTTCTAAATGCACTGCCGTTATACCGTTAAGGCTTTATGTAGACTTCAGTACGTTAAAGAAGGTTAATTAACTTAAATATGTTAAACTAATGATTTGAAGCATTTCGATATCGATTGCTTAATGTGTATATACAACAAAATCGACTTTATACCTAAATATAAGAATACGGAATTCTTCTAAATGCACTGCCGTTATGCCGTCATGGCTTTATGTAAACTTCAGTTCGTTAAAGAAAGTTAATTAACTTAAATATGTTAAACTAATGATTTGAAGCATTTCGATATCGATTGCTAAATGTGTATATACAAGCAAAATCGACTTTATACCTAAATATAAGATTACGGAATTCTTCTAAATGCACTGCCGTTATGCCGTTATGGCTTTATGTAAACTTCAGTACGTTAAAGAAGGTTAATTAACTTAAATATGTTAAACTAATGATTTGAAGCATTTCGATATCGATTGCTAAATGTGTATATAGAAGAAAATCGACTTTATACCTAAATATAAGATTACGGAATTCTTCTAAATGCACTGCCGTTATACCGTTAAGGCTTTATGTAGACTTCAGTTCGTTAAAGAAGGTTTATTAACTTAAATATGTTAAACTAATGATTTGAAGCATTTCGATATCGATTGCTAAATGTGTATATACAAGAAAATCGACTTTATACCCAAATATAAGATTACGGAATTCTTCCAAATGCACTGCCGTTATACCGTTAAGGCTTTATGTAGACTTCAGTACGTTAAAGAAGGTTAATTAACTTAAATATGTTAAACTAATGATTTGAAGCATTTCGATATCGATTGCTAAATGTGTATATACAAGAAAATCGACTTTATACCTAAATATAAGATTACGGAATTCTTCTAAATGCACTGCCGTTATACCGTTAAGGCTTTATGTAAACTTCAGTAAGTTAAAGAAGGTTAATTAACTTAAATATGTTAAACTAATGATTTGAAGCATTTCGATATCGATTGCTAAATGTGTATATACAAGAAAATCGACTTTATACCTAAATATAAGATTACGGAATTCTTCTAAATGCACTGCCGTTATACCGCTAAGGCTTTATGTAGACTTCAGTAAGATAAAGAAAGTTAATTAACTTAAATATGTTAAACTAATGATTTGAAGCATTTCGATATCGATTGCTAAATGTGTATATACAAGAAAATCGACTTTATACCTAAATATAAGATTACGGAATTCTTCTAAATGCACTGCCGTTATACCGTTAAGGCTTTATGTAGACTTCAGTAAGATAAAGAAAGTTAATTAACTTAAATATGTTAAACTAATGATTTGAAGCATTTCGATATCGATTGCTAAATGTGTATATACAAGAAAATCGACTTTATACCTAAATATAAGATTACGGAATTCTTCTAAATGCACTGCCGTTATACCGTTAAGGCTTTATGTAAACTTCAGTAAGATAAAGAAAGTTAATTAACTTAAATATGTTAAACTAATGATTTGAAGCATTTCGATATCGATTGCTAAATGTGTATATACAAGAAAATCGACTTTATACCTAAATATAAGATTACGGAATTCTTCTAAATGCACTGCCGTTATACCGTTAAGGCTTTATGTAGACTTCAGTACGTTAAAGAAGGTTTATTAACTTAAATATGTTAAACTAATGATTTGAAGCATTTCGATATCGATTGCTAAATGTGTATATACAAGAAAATCGACTTTATACCTAAATATAAGATTACGGAATTCTTCCAAATGCACTGCCGTTATACCGTTAAGGCTTTATGTAGACTTCAGTTAGTTAAAGAAGGTTAATTAACTTAAATATGTTAAACTAATGATTTGAAGCATTTCGATATCGATTGCTAAATGTGTATATACAAGAAAATCGACTTTATACCCAAATATAAGTTTACGGAATTCTTCTAAATGCACTGCCGTTATACCGTTAAGGCTTTATGTAAACTTCAGTAAGCTAAAGAAGGTTAATTAACTTAAATATGTTAAACTAATGATTTGAAGCATTTCGATGATCGATTGCTAAATGTGTATATACAAGAAAATCGACTTTATACCTAAATATAAGATTACGGAATTCTTCTAAATGCACTGCCGTTATACCACTAAGGCTTTATGTAAACTTCAGTAAGATAAAGAAGGTTAATTAACTTAAATATGTTAAACTAATGATTTGAAGCATTTCGATATCGATTGCTAAATGTGTATATACAAGAAAATCGACTTTATACCTAAATATAAGATTACGGAATTCTTCTAAATGCACTGCCGTTATGCCGTTATGGCTTTATGTAAACTTCAGTAAGATAAAGAAAGTTTATTAAAGTAAATATGTAAAAGAAATGATTTGAAGCATTTCGATATCGATTGCTAAATGTGTATATACAAGAAAATCGACTTTATACCTAATATAAGATTACGGAATTCTTCTAAATGCACTGCCGTTATACCGTTAAGGCTTTATGTAAACTTCAGTAAGTTAAGGAAGGTAAATTAAGTTAAATATGTAAAACTAATGATTTGAAGCATTTCGATATCGATTGCTAAATGTGTGTATACAAGAAAATCGACTTTATACCTAAATATAAGATTACGGAATCCTTCTAAATGCACTGCCGTTATACCGTTAAGGCTTTATGTAGACTTCAGTAAGATAAAGAAATTTTATTAACTTAAATATGTTAATATTATGATTTGAAGCATTTCGATATCTATTGCTTAATGTGTATATACAAGAAAATCGACTTTATACCTAAATATAGGATTACGGAATTCTTCCAAATGCACTGCCGTTATACCGTTAAGGCTTTATGTAGACTTCAGTTCGTTAAAGATGGTTTATTAACTTAAATATGTTAAACTGATGATTTGAAGCATTTCGATATCGATTGCTAAATGTGTATATGTAAGAAAATCGACTTTATACCTAAATATAAGATTACGGAATTCTTCTGAATGCATTGCCGTTATGCCGCCAAGGCTTTATGTAAACTTCAGTTCGTTAAAGAAAGTTTATTAACTTAAATATGTTAAACTAATGATTTGAAGCATTTTGATATCGATTGCTAAATGTGTATTAACAACAAAATCGACTTTATATCCAAATACAAGATTACGGAATTCTTCCAAATGCACTGCCGCTATACCGTTAAGGCTTTATGCAGACTTCACTTCGTTAAAGCAGGTTCATTAACTTAAATATGTTAAACTAATGATTTAAAGCATTTCGATATCGATTGCTTAATGTGTATATAGAAAAAAATCGACTTTATACCTAAATATAAGTTTACGGAATTCTTCTAAATGCACTGCCGTTATACCGTTAAGGTTTTATGTAGACTTCAGTAAGATAAAGAAAGTTAATTAACTTAAATATATTAATCTAATGATTTGAAGCATTTCGTTATCGATTGCTTAATGTGTATATACAAGAAAATCGACTTTATATATAAGATTACGGAATTCTTCCAAATGCACTGCCGTTATACCGTTAAGGCTTTATGCAAACTTCAGTAAGGTAAGGAAGGTTAATTAACTTAAATATGTTAAACTAATGATTTTAAGCATTTCGATATCGATTGCTAAATGTGTATATAGAAGAAAATCGACTTTATACCTAAATATAAGGTTTCGGAATTCTCCTAAATGCACTGACGTTATGCCGCCATGGCTTTATGTTAGCTTGAGTGCGCTAAAGAAGGTTCATTAACTTAAATATGTTGTACTAAAGATTTGAAGCATTTCGGTATCGATTGCTTAATGTGTATATACAAGAAAATCGACTTTATACCTAAATATAAGATTTCGGAATTCTTCCAAATGCACTACCGTTAAGCCGCCATGGCTTTATGTTAGCTTGAGTGCGTTGAAGAAGGTTTATTAATTTAAATATGTTAAACTAATGATTTGAAGCATTTCGATATCCATTGCTAAATGTGTATATACAAGAAAATCGACTTTATACCTAAATATAGGATTACGGAATTCTTCCAAATGCACTGCCGTTATACCGTTAAGGCTTTATGTAGACTTCAGTTCGTTAAAGATGGTTTTTTAACTTAAATATGTTAAACTAATGATTTGAAGCATTTCGATATCGATTTCTAAATGTGTATATAGAAAAAAATCGACTTTACACCTAAATATAAGAATACAGAATTCTTCAAAATGCATTGCCGTTATACCGTTAAGGCTTAATGTAGACTTCAGTAAGATTAAGAAAGTTAATTAACTTAAATATGTTTATCTAATGAGTTGAAGCATTTCGATATCGATTGCTAAATGTGCAAATACAAAGAAATCGACTTAATACCTAAATATATGATTGCGGAATTCTTTCAAATGTTCTGCCGTTATACCGTTAAGGCTTTATCTAAACTTCAGTTAGATAAAAAAAGTTATTTAACTTAAATATGTTAATCTAGTGATCTGAAGCATTTCGATATCGATTGCTTGATGTGTATATACAAGAAAATCGACTTTACACCTAAATATAAGAATACGGAATTCTTATAAATGCACTGCCGTTATACCGTTTAAGCTTAATTTAGACTTCAGTAAGATAAAGAAAGTTAATTAACTTAAATATGTTAATCTAATGATTTGAAGCATTTCGTTATCGATTGCTTAATGTGTATATACAAGACAATCGTTTTTATATATAAGATTACGGAATTCTTCCAAATGCACTGCCGTTATACCGTTAAGGCTTTATGTAAACTTCAGCAAGATAAAGAAGGTTAACTAACTTAAATATGTTAATCTAATGATTTGAAGCATTTTGATATCGATTGCTTAACGTGTATATACAAGAAAATCGACTTTACACCTAAATATAAGAATTTGGAATTCTTCTAAATTCACTGCCGTTATACCGTTAGGGCTTTATGTAGACTTCAAAAAGATAAAGAAAGTTAATTAACTTAAATATGTTAATCTTATGATTTGAAGCATTTTGATATCGATTGCTTAACGTGTATATACAAGAAAATCGACTTTACACCTAAATATAAAAATACGAATTCTTCTAAGTGCACTGCCGTTATACCGTTAAGGCTCTATGTAGACTTCAGTAAGATAAAGAAGGTTATTAGCTTAAATATGTTACTAATGATTTAAGCATTTGATATCGATTGCTAAGTGTATATACAAGAAAATCGACTTTATACTTAATATAAGATTACGGAATTCTTCTAAATGCACTTCCGTTATGCCGCCATGGCTTTATGTAAACTTCAGTTCGTTAAAGAAGGATTATTAACTTAAATATGGTAAACTAATAATTTGAAGCATTTCGATATCAATTGCTAAATGTGTATATACAAGAAAATCGACTTTATACCTAAATATAAGATTACGGAATTCTTCCAAATGCACTGCCGTTATGCCGTTATGGCTTTATGTAACTTTAGTAAGTTAAAGAAAGTTTATTAACTTAAATATGTTAAAGTAATGATTTGAAGCATTTCGATATCGATTGCTAAATGTGTATATACAAGAAAATCGACTTTATACCTAAATATAAGATTACGGAATTCTTCAAATGCACTGCCGTTATACCGTTATGGCTTTATGTAGACTTCAGTACGTTAAAGAAGGTTTATTAACTTAAATATGTTAAACTAATGATTTGAAGCATTTTGATATCGATTGCTTAAATGTGTATATACAAGAAAATCGACTTTATACCTAAATATAAGATTACGGAATTCTTCTAAATGCACTGCCGTTATACCGTTAAGGCTTTATGTAGACTTCAGTAAGATAAAGAAAGTTAATTAACTTAAATATGTTAATCTAATGATTTGAAGCATTTTGATATCGATTGCTAAATGTGTATATACAAGAAAATCGACTTTATACTTAATATAAGATTACGGAATTCTTCTAAATGCACTGCCATTATGCCGCCATAGCTTTATGTAAACTTTAGTTCGTTAAAGAAGGTTTATTAACTTTAATATGGTAAACTAATAATTTGAGGCATTTCGATATCAATTGCTAAATGTGTATATCCAAGAAAATCGACTTTATACCTAAATATAAGATTACGGAATTCTTCCAAATGCACTGCCGTTATGCCGTTATGGCTTTATGTAACTTTAATAAGTTAAAGAAAGTTTATTAACTTAAATATGTAAAAGAAATGATTTGAAGCATTTCGATATCGATTGCTAAATGTGTAAATACAAGAAAATCGACTTCATACGTAATATAAGACTACGAAATTCTCTAAATGCACTGCTGTTCTGTCGTCATAGCTTTCAGTTACGTTAAAGTTAAGAAGGTTAATTAACCTAAATATGTTAAACTAAAGATTAGAAGCATTTCGATATCGATTGCTAAATGTGTATATAGAAGAAAATCGACTTTATACTTAAATATAAGATTACAAAATTCTTCTAAATGCACTGCCGTTATACCATTAAGGCTTTATGTATACTTCAGTAAGATAAAGAAAGTTAACTAACTTAAATATGTAAAACTAGTGACTTGAAGCATTTTGATATCAATTGCTTAATGTGTATATACAAGAAAATCGACTTTATACCTAAATATAAGATTACGGAATTCTTCTAATTGCTCTGCCGTTATACCGTTAAGGCTATCATGTAAACTTCAGTAAGTTAAAGAAGGTTAATTAACTTAAATATGTTAAACTAATGATTTGAAGCTTTTCGATATCGATTGCTAAATGTGTATAAACAAGAAAATCGACTTTATATCTAAATATAAGATTACGAAATTCTTCTAAATGCACTGCCGTTATGTCACCATGGCTTTATGTCAACTTCAGTTCGTTGAAGAAGGTTTATTAACTTAAATATGTTAAACTAAGTGATTTGAAGCATTTCGATATCGATTGCTAAATGTGTATATACAAGAAAATCGACTTTATACCTAAATATAAGATTACGAAATTCTTCTAAATGCACTGCCGTTATACCATTATGGCTTTATGTAAACTTCACTAAGATTAGAGAAAGTTTATTAACTTAAATATGTTAAACTAATGATTTGAAGCATTTCGATATCGATTGCTAAATGTGTATATACAAGAAAATCGACTTTATACCTAAATACAAGATTACGGAGTTCTTCTAAATGCATTGCCGTTATGCCATCATGGCTTTATGTTAACTTCAGTAAGTTAAAGAAGGTTAATTAACTTAAATATGTTAAACTAATGATTTGAAGCATTTCGATATCGATTGCTAAATGTGTATATACAAGAAAATCGACTTTATACCGAAATATAAGATTACGGAATTCTTCTAAATGCACTGCCGTTATACCGTTAAGGCTTTATGCAAACTTGAGTAAGGTAAAGAAGGTTAATTAACTTAAATATGTTAAACTAATGATTTGAAGCATTTCGATATCGATTGCTAAATGTGTTATATACAAGAAAATCGACTTTATACCTAAATATAAGATTACGAAATTCTTCTAAATGCACTGCCGTTATGCCGCCATGGCTTTATGTAAACTTCAGTAAGATAAAGAAGGTTTATTAACTTAAATATGTTAAACTAATGATTTGAAGCATTTCGATATCGATTGCTTAATGTGTATATACAAGAAAATCGACTTTATACCTAAATATAAGATTACGGAATTCTTCCAAATGCACTGCCGTTATGTCGTTATGGCTTTATGTTAGCTTGAGTAAGTTGAAGAAGGTTTATTAACTTAAATATGTTAAACTAATGATTTGAAGCATTTCGATATCGATTGCTAAATGTGTATATACAAGAAAATCGACTTTATACCTAAATATAGGATTCACGGAATTCTTCTAAATGCACTGCCGTTATGCCGTCATGGCTTTATGTAGACTTCAGTTCGTTAAAGATGGTTTTTTAACTTAAATATGTTAAACTAATGATTTGAAGCATTTCGATATCGATTTCTAAATGTGTATATAGAAAAAAATCGACTTTACACCTAAATATAAGAATACAGAATTCTTCAAAATGCACTGCCGTTATACCGTTAAGGCTTAATGTAGACTTCAGTAAGATAAAGAAAGTTAATTAACTTAAATATGTTTATCTAATGAGTTGAAGCATTTCGATATCGATTGCTTAATGTGTATATACAAGAAAATCGACTTTATACCTAAATATAAGATTACGGAATTCTTCCAAATGCACTGCCGTTATACCGTTAAGGCTTAATGTAGACTTCAGTAAGATAAAGAAAGTTAATTAACTTAAATATGTTTATCTAATGAGTTGAAGCATTTCGATATCGATTGCTAAATGTGTAAATACAAAGAAATCGACTTTATACCTAAATATATGATTGCGGAATTCTTTCAAATGTACTGCCGTTATACCGTTAAGGCTTTATCTAAACTTCAGTTAGATAAAAAAGGTTATTTAACTTAAATATGTTAAACTAGTGATCTGAAGCATTTCGATATCGATTGCTTGATGTGTATATACAAGAAAATCGACTTTACACCTAAATATAAGAATACGGAATTCTTATAAATGCACTGCCGTTATACCGTTTAAGCTTAATGTAGACTTCAGTAAGATAAAGAAAGTTTATTAACTTAAATATGTTAATCTAATGATTTGAAGCATTTCGTTATCGATTGCTTAATGTGTATATACAAGAAAATCGTTTTTATATATAAGATAACGGAATTCTTCCAAATGCACTGCCGTTATACCGTTAAGGCTTTATGTAAACTTCAGCAAGATAAAGAAGGTTAACTAACTTAAATATGTTAATCTAATGATTTGAAGCATTTTGATATCGATTGCTTAACGTATATATACAAGAAAATCGACTTTACACCTAAATATAAGAATTTGGAATTCTTCTAAATTCACTGCCGTTATACCGTTAGGGCTTTATGTAGACTTCAGTAAGATAAAGAAAGTTAATTAACTTAAATATGTTAATCTTATGATTTGAAGCATTTTGATATCGATTGCTTAACGTGTATATACAAGAAAATCGACTTTACACCTAAATATAAAAATACGAATTCTTCTAAATGCACTGCCGTTATACCGTTAAGGCTCTATGTAGACTTCAGTAAGATAAAGAAGGTTAGTTAGCTTAAATATGTTTTACTAATGATTTAAAGCATTTTGATATCGATTGCTAAGTGTGTATATACAAGAAAATCGACTTTATACTTAATATAAGATTACGGAATTCTTCTAAATGCACTGCCGTTATGCCGCCATGGCTTTATGTAAACTTCAGTTCGTTAAAGAAGGATTATTAACTTAAATATGGTAAACTAATAATTTGAAGCATTTCGATATCAATTGCTAAATGTGTATATACAAGAAAATCGACTTTATACCTAAATATAAGATTACGGAATTCTTCCAAATGCACTGCCGTTATGCCGACATGGTTTTATATTAGCTTGAGTGCGTTAAAGAAGATTTATGAACTTAAATATGTTAAACTAATAATATGAAGCATTTCAATATCGATTACTAAATGTGTATATACAAGAAATTCGACTTTATACCTAAATATAAGATTACGGAATTCTTCTAAATGCACTGCCGTTATACCGTTAAGGCTTTATGTAGACTTCAGTAAGATAAAGAAAGTTAATTAACTTAAATATGTTAATCTAATGATTTGAAGCATTTTGATATCTATTGCTTAATGTGTATATACAAGAAAATCGAATTTACACCTAAATATAAGAAAACGGAATTCTTCTAAATGCACTGCCGTTATACCGTTAAGACTTTATGTAGACTTCAATAAGATAAAGAAAGTTAATTAACTTAAATATGTTAATCTAATGATTTGAGGCATTTCGATATCGATTGCTAAATGTGTATATACAAGAAAATCGTCTTTATACTTAATATAAGATTACGGAATTCTTCTAAATGCACTGCCATTTTGCGGCCATAGCTTTATGTAAACTTTAGTTCGTTAAAGAAGGTTTATTAACTTTAATATGGTAAACTAATAATTTGAGGCATTTCGATATCATTTGCTAAATGTGTATATCCAAGAAAATCGACTTTATACCTAAATATAAGATTACGGAATTCTTCCAAATGCACTGCCGTTATGCCGTTATGGCTTTATGTAACTTTAATAAGTTAAAGAAAGTTTATTAACTTAAATATGTAAAAGAAATGATTTGAAGCATTTCGATATCGATTGCTAAATGTGTAAATACAAGAAAATCGTCCGTTATGCCGTCATGGCTTTCTGTGAACTTCAGTTCGTTGAAGAAGGTTTATTAACTTAAATATGTTAAACTAATGATTTGAAGCATTTTGATATCGATTGCTAAATGTGTATATACAAGAAAATCGACTTTATACCTAAATATAAGATTACGGAATTCTTCTAAATGCACTGCCGTTATACCATTAAGGCTTTATGTAAACTTCACTAAGATCAAGAAGGTTTATTAACTTAAATATGTTAAACTAATGATTTGAAGCATTTCGATATCGATTGCTAAATGTGTATATACACGGAAATCGACTTTATACCTAAATACAAGTTTACGGAGTTCTTTAAAAATGCATTGCCGTTATGCCGTCATGGCTTTATGTTAGCTTGAGTGCGTTAAAGAAGGTTAATTAACTTAAACATGTTAAACTAATGATTTTAAGCATTTCGATATCGATTGCTAAATGTGTATATGCAAGAAAATCGACTTTATACCGAAATATAAGATTACGGAATTCTTCTATATGCACTGCCGTTATCCCGTTATGGCTTTACGTAACTTGAATAAGTTAAAGAAAGTTTATTAACTTAAATATGTAAAAGAAGTGATTTGAAGCATTTCGATATCGATTGCTAAATGTGTTAATACAAGAAAATCGACTTTATACTTAATATAAGATTACGAAATTCTTCTAAATGCACTGCCGTTATGTATTATGGCTTTATGTAACTTTAAAAAGTTAGAGAAAGTTTATTAACTTAAATATGTAAAAGAAATGATTTGAAGCATTTCGATATCGATTGCTAAATGTGTAAATACAAGAAAATCGAATTTATACCTAAATATACGATCACGGAATTTTTCTAAATGCACTGCCGTTATACCATTAAGGCTTTATGTAAACTTCAGTAAGATAAAGAAGGTTTATTAACATAAATATGTTAAACTAATGATTTGAAGCATTTTGATATCGATTGTTAAATGTGTACATACAAGAAAATCTACTTTATACCTAAATATAAGATTACGGAATTCTTCTAAATGCTCTGCCGTTATGCCGCCATGGCTTCATGTCAACTTCAGTGCGTTAAAGAAGGTTAATTAACTTAAACATGTTAAACTAATGATTTTAAGCATTTCGATATCGATTGCTAAATGTGTATATAGAAGAAAATCGACTTTATACCTAAATATAAGGTTACGGAATTCTCCTAAATGCACTGACGTTATGCCGCCATGGCTTTATGTTAGCTTGAGTGCGCTAAAGAAGGTTCATTAACTTAAATATGTTGTACTAATGATTTGAAGCATTTCGGTATCGATTGCTTAATGTGTATATACAAGAAAATCGACTTTATACCTAAATATAAGATTTCGGAATTCTTCCAAATGCACTACCGTTAAGCCGCCATGGCTTTATGTTAGCTTGAGTGCATTGAAGAAGGTTTATTAATTTAAATATGTTAAACTAATGATTTGAGGCATTTCGATATCCATTGCTAAATGTGTATATACAAGAAAATCGACTTTATACCTAAATATAGGATTACGGAATTCTTCCAAATGCACTGCCGTTATACCGTTAAGGCTTTATGTAAACTTCAGCAAGATAAAGAAGGTTAACTAAC
>JBAWJQ010005744.1:0-17413 GCA_037783105.1 Bactrocera zonata | reverse complement strand
ATGGCTTTATGTCACCTTCAGTATGTATAAAGAAGGTTTATTAACTTAAATGTGTTAAACTAATGATTTGAAGCATTTCGATATCGATTGCTTAATGTGTATATACAAGAAAATCGACTTTATATATAAAGATTTCGGAATTCTTCTAAATGCACTGCCGTTATACCGTTAAGGCTTTATGCAGACTTCAGTAAGATAAATAGGTTAATTAACTTAAATATGTTGTACCTATGATTTGAAGCATTTTGATATCGATTGCTAAATGTGTATATACAAGAAAATCGACTTTATACCTAAATATAAGATTACGGAATTCTTCTAAATGCACTGCCGTTATGCCGTTATGGCTTTATGTAGACTTCAGTAAGATAAAGAAAGTTAATTAACTTAAATATGTAAAACTAATGATTTGAAGCATTTCGATATCGATTGCTTAATGTGTATATACAAGAAAATCGACTTTATACCTAAATATAAGATTACGGAATTCTTCCAAATGCACTGCCGTTATACCGTTAAGGCTTTATGTAGACTTCAGTAAGATAAAGAAGGTTAATTAACTTAAATATGTTAAACTAATGATTTGAAGCATTTCGATATCGATTGCTAAATGTGTATATACAAGAAAATCGACTTTATACCTAAATATAAGATTACGGAATTCTTCCAAATGCACTGCCGTTATGCCGCCATGGCTTTATGTTAGACTTCAGTACGTTAAAGAAGGTTTATTAACTTAAATATGTTAAACTAATGATTTGAAGCATTTCGATATCGATTGCTAAATGTGTATATACAAGAAAATCGACTTTATACCTAAATATAAGATTACGGAATTCTTCTAAATGCACTGCCGTTATACCGTTAAGGCTTTATGTAGACTTCAGTAAGATAAAGAAAGTTAATTAACTTAAATATGTTAAACTAATGATTTGAAGCATTTCGATATCGATTGCTAAATGTGTATATACAAGAAAATCGACTTTATACCTAAATATAAGATTACGGAATTCTTCTAAATGCACTGCCGTTATGCCGCCATGGCTTTATGTAAACTTCAGTACGTTAAAGAAGGTTAATTAACTTAAATATGTTAAACTAATGATTTGAAGCATTTCGATATCGATTGCTAAATGAGTATATACAAGAAAATCGACTTTATACCTAAATATAAGATTACGGAATTCTTCCAAATGCACTGCCGTTATACCGTTAAGGCTTTGTGTAAACTTCAGTAAGATAAAGAAGGTTAATTAACTTAAATATGTTAAACTAATGATTTGAAGCATTTCGATATCGATTGCTAAATGTGTATATACAAGAAAATCGATTTTATACCTAAATATAAGATTACGGAATTCTTCCAAATGCACTGCCGTTATGCTGCCATGGCTTTATGTCAACTTCAGTTCGTTAAAGAAAGTGTAATTAACTTAAATATGTTAATCTAATGATTTGGATCGGAGGATGGAGTCATGTGTAGAAGTTCACGCAAGTGAGGAAAGTTCTCTAATCGCCATTCACTTGGGAGTGGCCAGAAACGATTCTTTTACATATGACTCAAGCAGCTCACGACTTCCGGGTCTCTGACCAAGTATCCTCTGGGTAGCCTAAGAACATCCGTTTGAAGGCGAGCTAAAGTGAGAAGGCGAAATATCCCCTACTTAGGGTTTTGCGCTGGGTTTGGGAACCGCCACGTAAAAAAACGCACCAATGAAAACAACCAAACAGCCTCGGATGAGAGACCCCCTTTGATGACGACCCTGGCAAACGAAATAAGGACTACGAATTGAGGGCATGCACCTGGAATGACCGGTCCCTTAATTGGGAATGTGCTGTCTGCCCAGCTGGTTGATGTCCTCGTGAAAATAAAGGCTGACATCACCGCCGTCCAAGAAATGCGATGGACGGGACAAGGACAGAGACGGGTAGGTCCTTGTGACATCTACTACAGTGGCCATATAAAGGAGCGCAAGTTTGGTGTTGGATTCGTGGTGGGAGAGAGACTCCGTCGCCGAGTACTATCATTCACTCCTGAGAATGAACGTCTAGCCACAATCCGCATCAAAGCGAGGTTCTTCAACATATCGCTGATTTGCGCCCACGCCCCGACGGAAGAGAAGGACGATGTGACCAAAGATACCTTTTATGAGTGCTTGGAGCGCACTTATGAGAGATGCCCCGCCACGATGTCAAAATCGTGCTTGGCGACTTCAACGCCAGGGTGGGCAAAGAAGGTATCTTTGGCACTACGGTCGGTAAACTCAGCCTCCACGAGGAAACATCCCCAAATGGGTTGAGGCTGATCGACTTCGCCGGGGCCCGAAATATGGTTATCTGTAGTACTAGATTCCAGCATAAGAAGATACATCAAGCTACCTGGTTGTCTCCGGATCGAAAAACCACCAACCAGATCGATCATGTTGTGATAGACGGAAGACACGTCTCCAGTGTTTTAGATGTGCGTGCGCTCCGAGGTCCTAACATCGACTCGGATCACTATATTGTTGCAGCCAAAATTCGCACCCGCCTCTGTGCAGCAAAAAACGCACGCCAACAAACACAAGGAAGGTTCGACGTCGAGAAGCTGCAATCACAACGGACAGCCGAACGATTTTCTACTCGGCTTGCACTCCTGCTCTCTGAGAGCACTCGTCAACAACTCGGTATAAGGGAACTGTGGGACGGCATCTCAAACTCCTTACGTACAGCTGCAACCGAAACCATTGGTTTTCGGAAAGTGCAAAAGAACAGCTGGTACGACGAGGAGTGCCGTGTCGCAGCGGAGAGAAAACAGGCTGCCTACCTCGCAACATTACGATCGACCACAACACGTGCGGGATGGGATAGATACCGAGAGTTGAAGAGGGAAGCAAGACGCATTTGTAGACAGAAAAGAAAGAGGCCGAAATGCGTGAGTACGAAGAGCTTGATAAGCTAGCCAACAGGGGTAATGCTCGAAAATTCTACGAAAAGATGCGGCGGCTTACAGAAGGTTTCAAGACCGGAGCATACTCTTGTAGAACCCCCAAAGGTGATCTAGTCACCGATGCCCAAAGCATACTTAAATTATGGAGGGAACACTTCTCCAGCCTGCTGAATGGCAGTGAACGTACAACGCCAGGAGAAGGCGAACCCGATTTCCCAATCGATGATGATGGAGCAGACGTTCCATTGCCCGACCATGAAGAGGTTCGAATAGCAATTGCCCGCCTGAAGGACAACAAAGCGGCAGGGGCCGACGGATTGCCAGCCGAGCTATTCAAACACGGCGGCGAAGAGCTGGTAAGGAGCATGCATCAGCTTTTTGTAAAATATGGTCGGACGAAAGCATGCCCAACGATTGGAATTTAAGTGTGCTATGCCCAATCCATAAAAAAGGAGACCCCACAATCTGCGCCAACTACCGTGGGATTAGCCTCCTCAACATCGCATATAAGGTTCTGTCGAGCGTATTGTGTGAAAGATTAAAGCCCACCGTCAACAAACTGATTGGACCTTATCAGTGTGGCTTTAGACCTGGTAAATCAACCACCGACCAGATATTCACCATGCGCCAAATCTTGAAAAAGACCCGTGAAAGGAGAATCGACAGACACCACCTCTTCGTCGATTTCAAAGCTGCTTTCGACAGCACGAAAAGGTGCTGCCTCTATGCCGCGATGTCTGAATTTGGTATCCCCGCAAAACTAATACGGCTGTGTAAACTGACGCTGAGCAACACTCAAAGCTCCGTCAGGATCGGGAAGGACCTCTCCGAGTCGTTCGATACCAAACGAGGTTTCAGACAAGGCGACTCCCTATCGTGCGACTTTTTCAACCTGCTTCTGGAGAAAATAGTTCGAGCTGCAGAACTCAACAGAGAAGGTACCATCTTCTATAAGAGTGTACAACTGCTGGCGTATGCCGATGATATTGATATCATCGGCCTCAACACCCGCGCCGTTAGTTCTGCTTTCTCCAGACTGGATAAGGAAGCAAAAGAAATGGGTCTGGCAGTGAACGAGGGCAAGACGAAATATCTCCTGTCATCAAACAAACAGTCGTCGCACTCGCGACTTGGCACTCACGTCACTGTTGACAGTCATAACTTTGAAGTTGTAGATAATTTCGTCTATCTTGGAACCAGCGTAAACACCACCAATAATGTCAGCCTGGAAATCCAACGCAGGATTACTCTTGCCAACAGGTGCTACTTTGCACTGAGTAGGCAATTGAAAAGTAAAGTCCTCTCTCGACGAACAAAAACCAAACTCTATAAGTCGCTCATAATTCCCGTCCTGCTATACGGTGCAGAGGCTTGGACGATGACAACAACCGATGAGTCGACCTTAAGAGTTTTCGAGAGAAAAGTTCTGCGAAAGATTTTTGGTCCTTTGCGCGTTGGCCACGGCGAATATCGCATTCGATGGAACGATGAGCTGTACGAGATATACGACGACATTGACATAGTTCAGCGAATTAAAAGACAGAGGCTACGCTGGATAGGTCATGTTGTTCGGATGGATGAAAACACTCCAGCTCTGAAAGTATTCGACGCAGTACCCGCCGCGGGAAGCAGAGGAATAGGAGGACCTCCACTCCGTTGGAAGGACCAAGTGGAGAAGGACCTGGCTTCGCTTGGAATATCCAATTGGCGCCAAGTAGCGAAGAGAAGAAGCGACTGGCGCGCTGTTGTTGACTCGGCTATAATCGCGTAAGCGGAGCCTACGCCAGTAAAGAAGAAGAAGAAGAATGATTTGAAGCATTTCGATATCGATTTCTAAATGTGTATATACAAGAAAATCGACTTTATACCTAAATATAAGATTACGGAATTCTTCCAAATGCACTGCCGTTATACCGTTAAGGCTTTATGTAGACTTCAGTTCGTTAAAGATGGTTTATTAACTTAAATATGTTAAACTAATGATTTGAAGCATTTCGATATCGATTGCTAAATGTGTATATACAAGAAAATCGACTTTATAACTAAATATAAGATTACGGAATTCTTCCAAATGCACTGCCGTTATACCGTTAAGGCTTTATGTAAACTTCAGTAAGGTAAAGAAGGTTAATTAACTTAAATATGTTAAACTAATGATTTGAAGCATTTCGATATCGATTGCTAAATGTGTATATAGAAGAAAATCGACTTTATATATAAGATTACGGAATTCTTCCAAATGCACTGCCGTTATGCCGCCATGGCTTTATGTTAACTTCAGTGCGTTAAAGAAGGTTTATTAACTTAAATATGTTAAACTAATGATTTGAAGCATTTCGATATCGATTGCTAAATGTGTATATACAAGAAAATCGACTTTATACCTAAATATAAGTTTACGGAATTCTTCTAAATGCACTGCCGTTATACCGTTAAGGCTTAATGTAGACTTCAGTAAGATAAAGAAGGTTAATTAACTTAAATATGTTAATCTAATGATTTGAAGCATTTCGATATCGATTGCTAAATGTGTATATAGAAGAAAATCGACTTCATACCTAAATATAAGATTACGGAATTCTTCTAAATGCACTGCCGTTATGCCGTTATGGCTTTATGTAAACTTCAGTAAGTTAAAGAAAGTTTATTAACTTAAATATGTTAAACTAATGATTTGAAGCATTTCGATATCGATTGCTAAATGTGTAAATACAAGAAAATCGACTTTATACCTAAATATACGATCACGGAATTCTTCTAAATGCACTGCCGTTATGCCGTTAAGGCTTTATGTAGACTTCAGTAAGATAAAGAAAGTTAATTAACTTAAATATGTTAAACTAATGATTTGAAGCATTTCGATATCGATTGCTAAATGTGTATATACAAGAAAATCGACTTTATACCTAAATATAAGATTACGGAATTCTTCTAAATGCACTGCCGTTATGCCGTTAAGGCTTTATGTAAACTTCAGTAAGGTAAAGAAGGTTAATTAACTTAAATATGTTAAACTAATGATTTGAAGCATTTCGATATCGATTGCTAAATGTGTATATACAAGAAAATCGACTTTATACCTAAATATAAGATTACGGAATTCTTCTAAATGCACTGCCGTTATACCTTTAAGGCTTAATGTAGACTTCAGTAAAATAAAGAAAGTTAATTAACTTAAATATGTTAATCTAATGATTTGAAGCATTTCGTTATCGATCTGCTTAATGTGTATATAGAAGAAAATCGACTTTATACCTAAATATAAGTTTACGGAATTCTTCTAAATGCACTGCTGTTATACCGTTAAGGCTTAATGTAGACTTCAGTAAGGTAAAGAAGGTTAATTAACTTAAATATGTTAAACTAATGATTTGAAGCATTTCGATATCGATTGCTAAATGTGTATATAGAAGAAAATCGACTTTATACTTAAATGTAAGTTTACGGAATTCTTCTAAATGCACTGCCGTTATACCGTTAAGGCTTAATGTAGACTTCAGTTCGCTAAAGAAGATTAATTAACTTAAATATGTTAATCTAATGATTTGAAGCATTTCGTTATCGATCGCTTAATGTGTATATACAAGAAAATCGACTTTATATATAAGATTACGGAATTCTTCTAAATGCACTGCTATTATACCGTTAAGGCTTAATGTAGACTTCAGTAAGGTAAGGAAGGTTAATTAACTTAAATATGTTAAACTAATGATTTTAAGCATCTCGGTATCGATTGCTAAATGTGTATATACAAGAAAATCGACTTTATACCTAAAATAAGATTACGTAATTCTTCTAAATGCACTGCCGTTATACCGTTAAGGCTTTATGTAAACTTCAGTAAGGTAAGGAAGGTTAATTAACTTAAATATGCTAAACTAATGATTTGAAGCATTTCGGTATCGATATCTAAATGTGTATATACAAGAAAATCGACTTTATACCTAAATATAGGTTTACGGAATTCTTCCAAATGCACTGCCGTTATACCGTTAAGGCTTTATGTAGACTTCAGTTCGTTAAAGATGGTTTATTAACTTAAATATGTTAAACTAATGATTTGAAGCATTTCGAAATTGATTTCTAAATGTGTATATAGGAAGAAAATCGACTTTATATATAAGATTACGGAATTCTTCTAAATGCACTGCCGTTATACCGTTAAGGCTTTATGTAAACTTCAGTAAGGTAAGGAAGGTTAATTAACTTAAATATGTTAAACTAATGATTTGAAGAATTTCGATATCGATAGCTAAATGTGTATATAGAAGAAAATCGACTTTATAATATAAGTTTACGGAATTCTTCTAAATGCAATGCCGTTATGCCGCCATGGCCTTATGTTAGCTTGAGTGCGTTAAAGAAGGTTCATTAACTTAAATATGTTATACTAATGATTTGAAGCATTTCGGTATCGATTGCTTAATGTGTTTATACAAGAAAATCGACTTTATACCTAAATATAAGTTTACGGAATTCTTCTAAATGCACTGCCATTATACCGTTAAGGCTTAATGTAGACTTCAGTAAGATAAAGAAAGTTAATTAACTTAAATATGTTTATCTAATGATTTGAAGCATTTCGATATTGATTGCTAAATGGGTATATACAAGAAAATCGACTTTATATATAAGATTACGGAATTCTTCTAAATGCACTGCTATTATACCGTTAAGGCTTAATGTAGACTTCAGTAAGGTAAGGAAGGTTAATTAACTTAAATATGTTAAACTAATGATTTTAAGCATCTCGGTATCGATTGCTTAATGTGTATATACAAGGAAATCGACTTTATTAATAAGATTACGTAATTCTTCTAAATGCACTGCCGTTATACCGTTAAGGCTTTATGTAAACTTCAGTAAGGTAAGGAAGGTTAATTAACTTAAATATGTTAAACTAATGATTTGAAGAATTCCGATATCGATAGCTAAATGTGTATATGCAAGAAAATCGACTTTATAATATAAGTTTACAGAATTCTTCTAAATGCAATGCCGTTATGCCGAAAAGGCCTTATGTTAGCTTGAGTGCGTTAAAGAAGGTTCATTAAATTAAATATGTTATACTAATGATTTGAAGCATTTCGGTATCGATTGCTTAATGTGTTTATACAAGAAAATCAACTTTATACCTAAATATAAGTTTACGGAATTCTTCTAAATGCACTGCCGTTATACCGTTAAGGCATAATGTAGACTTCAGTAAGATAAAGAAAGTTAATTAACTTAAATATGTTAATCTAATGATTTGAAGCATTTCGATATCGATTGCTAAATGTGTATATAGAAGAAAATCGACTTTATACCTAAACATAAGTTTACGGAATTCTTCTAAATGCACTGCCGTTATACCGTTAAGGCTTAATGTAGACTTCAGTAAGATAAGGAAAGTTAATTAACTTAAATATGTTAATCTAATGTTTTAAAGCATTTCGATATCGATTGCTTAATGTGTATATACAAGAAAATCGACTTTATATATAAGATTACGGAATTCTTCTAAATGCACTGCCGTTATACCGTTAAGTCTTAATGTAAACTTCAGTAAGGTAAGGAAGGTTAATTAACTTAAACATGTTAAACTAATGATTTTAAGCATCTCGGTATCGATTGCTAAATGTGTATATAGAAGAAAATCGACTTTATACCTAAATATAAGTTTACGGAATTCTTCTAAATGCACTGCCGTTATACCGTTAAGGCTTAATGTAGACTTCAGTAAGATAAAGAAAGTTAATTAACTTAAATATGTTAATCTAATGATTTGAAGCATTTCTTTATCGATTGCTTAATGTGTATATACAGGAAAATCGACTTTATAAATGTGCCCATGATTTTAAAAGTGGTATAAGTCATATTTTTTTTGTTTCGAGATATTTAGAGTTTTGCATTTTAAAGGATTAAAAAATATTCTTGCATTATGGATTATGATTTTTCGACGGTAAAGTAGTCCTAATAAACAAGTATTTATTATGATTGTGAAATTTATAGCCATTTTTAAAAGAAAATGTGGTTTTGAAAGGTTTAAATAACTTGTACCACTTTCAAAATTAACTGCATGACTTTATAAATGACTTATACCACCAATGAAACAATTTTATTAGTAATTAACATTTTATTCAAACTCATTTCATTGTGACTAAGTAAATTATTCATTAGTATTTAGGGAAATAAAGTGTTTGTGAAAAATTGGTGGAATATAGGGTAGTAGATCCATCATATCTTTACGTTTTTCTTTTGTTATTGGTTTAATGGTTGTGTATAATAAAAGTAAATCAATATTTCCGTATATTCTAGGTCTGACTTTTTTAGGTGAGAGGTCTAATACTTTGAATTCGGAGTTGTCATCCAAGGAAGTTTTATAAAACATCTTATATAGGGCATTTTTTAGAAATCTGATCCATTGTATTTTTACCAAGGCACAGCTTCTCCATTGATGTCTTCCTTTCTATTATTCGTTGATTCTTTTAGTTGTCTTGTAGAAATAAAATCTTTCTGATTCATTTGTACTACCGAAAATGGTTATTAAATTACTAGCTGTCCCCGCAGCCGTTGTCCTGCGTAAAATTATGTATTTTGAAATGAAAAGAAAGTTAAATTCATTATTTAATTTTTGGTGTTTTTTTTTTTTGTTTTCAATGTAACGCAGCTTTATAAACAACATTTATGGGTTTCTGTTCCGGTGTACATAAAAGATGGTTTTCCAAAACGTGAGCACGCCACGGCCGTGTGAAAAACTTAGCATTTCCAAATTTATGCCTCACACTATGCGACTATCTTTAGGTCCTGTGGATTGTCATCTCAAATGCAATTTTCACTGGAAACGGAATAGGTTTGAACTGAAATGGGAAATCGTTAGAACTCATAGGAACTCGTAGAATCAAGCATTCTCCCCCTTGCATTCGATAGGTGCGTCACAATCAGTCGGGTTCCATTACACAGTTTCGGCGCATGAAGATTGCGAATCATAATAACGACATATCCAACTTTGAGACGCAAATGATGCGGTGGCATACCAAGCCTGTCCAAAGAGTTTAGAAATACCACTGGATAATTCACGGCGTCGTCTTCGTTGTCAAGACGATCGATCGATTTGTATGAGCGCAAGTCTCCCGGAATTTGACTTTGAAACTTCCAGTTTAAGTCAACAACATCGGTATTTTTGGCATCTAACACTGCACGTGCACTTAAGGAATCGTAGTTACGATAATTTGGCAAATGTCCGAACATTTGTGATGAGTTCATCTTTCGTGAATTGATAAAGGGAAGATGGAATTGATATCGAACCACCGGAAGTATCAACCGAAATTGTACCATTTCCAATTTTTAGCGAAGACGATGTAAACTGTCTTCGGCAATTTCATTTTTGTTCGTATCGCATAATAGACGCGGATTTGAAAGCTGATATGTCGAAATTATTATCGCGAAAAGTGTGCGAACTTCATTTTCATTCCAGTGATTAACGTGTTCCAGGAATTGTAATTGCTGGTTTACTTCTCCAAAACTTCCACACATCGAACCATTCACAGTACGCAATGACTCAAATAAAGTTGAACCGCGTACATTAATCAATAGCAACCGAAGGTAGAAACAATCGTCGTTTTTCGGGTGGATTGTGTAAATTCGTCCTAATGCATTAGTTAAGAACACACCTGGAAGTCCATCTACTGGTTGGCCTTGCTTTCTGCGCAACTATTTCTTCGACGATGCATTCCATGCATAATATCAAGGTATTTCCGAATAGAGCAATGTTCTCACAAACAGATGACTGACGAAAGTTGAGAAAAAACTCGTCAATGTTAATTTTGTTGTTGGCGATGTTTCCACTGGCCATACTGTATTCTCTGGGTTGAAATACACTCTTTGGCCATTCTCCAAATTAACTGCGAGACCCAAAACTGTCGTAAAACGTTCATGAATTGCAAAAGTAAATATCCTACAAAGCGCTTTATTGCAGTTCACGTATGGACCGTATGGTTTAAGACCAATAACCGCCATGTTGTTTCCTTTGGTGACGTACTTTCAAACGTATTTTATCGATTTCACTAAACTGCAACACTAAACACTGATATGAGTTTTGAATATGAATTAAATAATAATGGTGAATATAGTACGATCCATGTGTTGTCAACTTTGATATTCACTTTTCTAAGTTGAATGCTGAATGTTCTGCCATTGTCGTCTGGTGACCGACGCCGATAGATTTGATATCCATCATTTCCAGTTTGTGTTTCCGAAAGAAAAGCACGTAGATATTGTTTCGTGCACTTATTGTCAGACATACAAACCGAAAAGGGATTGTAGTGTCCGCAAGGTCCATGCACCATTTTGGTTTCCACCACTTCACTTACTTTGATGGCAAAAAGAACACCGACCGATATTAGGGTGACCTCTTGGCGGCTTCGTACCAAATTTCAATCTGCAATTGACCTCTTTGTGTGAAACACACGTAAAGTTTTCACTGAATAATTTTCAATAATTTTTCTTTTGAATAGCCGGAATAAAAAAGCAAGCGACCGAAATTGAACTATTAAAATAATTTACAAATCAAAATATTGAAAAACAAAACAAACAAAAATTGAAAAAAAATGTTTATGGAAAAAAGTTACATACTTTTTGGAATTATCCAATTTGCTGACTTTTCATGAAAAATTTAAGATATTTTTATTTCTAAACCTTCCTTGATCCACAACGAACAATCTGTTAAAATTTCATCAATATTGGTTCAGCCGTTCTCTTAGCGTTACTAACGAACAAACATTCATTCGTTTGTATGAGAAAAAGAAAAGGGCTGTTTTTAGGGGTTTTCCGGCAATTATTCGAATTTTTTTCTCCGCAGAAACCATCTCTGAACCTCAACGAACATTTTAAAAAAAGAATTATCAAATTTGGTTCAGTCGTATGAAAGTTATGAGCGTACATACATTTTGACGATTCATTTTTATTTATATAGATAATAATGCTCAGGGATGTATAAATAATTCGATTTTTTAATTTTAGTTCCTATCAAACCGAAATCGCGATCATTTGGCAAAAAATAATGGCCGGATACCATAAATTTATGATCAATTGTTTCAACATTATTATCAGATGAACAATTTTTGACCATATTAAAGCTATGTTAATGTTTCGATTTTGTCCTGAGCAGGCATCACTGTAAGCTATTTGAGTGGTAATGTCCCGAATGTGGTTTAAGATGCAGGACGCAACCTCCTGTGATCCTCTTGAGGCAATTGTTTCATCCCATGCATACATTTTAGCATTTCCATTGTGGAAATTATGAAACCCTAAATTGTGTACATACATGTTGCGCTTGTAGTAAGCTACCGAAACAGAAAGTTTTGGGTAAGGAAGCGCTTTCCGTAGGTCAAATGTGAATCCGTAATTTTCACTCGGGTTATCATTTGTTTTTTGTATATCATCTGTTAAACTTTTTCTAGCCTGTTCGGCTCTTTTAAGATGTGAATCATGAATTTCCATAAGATGCAACTTCTCGACTTCATTACTGGATGCTTCAATTCTTAGTTTTATCGAATCACACTTTTGGCACGTGTCTTTACGAGGACTACGAAAATTTAGGTTGAGCTCAGTATTAAATATTTTTCTATAAGTTCACTCCTTTACACATGATGTATTATTTTCATCACATTTTTCCACATATAGCCCATACATTTTTCGAATATCTAAGTCAGCACTTAGGTACTTTCGACCTGAAGTGTGATGTGATCGCGTGTAATGGCTCTCACATGCTGGAAAACTCAGAATATGATCTCGTACTACTTTAATTTTTTCTTCATCTTTTTTTCTAGATGAACTAGCCATTTTGCCACGACCATCCATTCCAGGTGTTTCAGAATTTAAGGCACGGCTTAATCTTCCGTTAGATATTTTGAAAGTATCCAAAAAAAAGTTTTGCAAACAGAAGCTTCCGAACTCATACATACATATAGATGAAACTTAAGACTCCATTTTCTCAAATATCCCTTGTGATTTCTGGGGCGTTTTTTGTTTTATTGATTGCTTTCTAATCAAACCATACAGAAACATATTCTCTTTTTCGAAACATGCTAAATTCCAAAATTAATCAAAATTAGCTTTCCTGTCTTCATATCCGATTCCATTTTAAAACTTTTTAGAACAAAGACAAACTATATTTTCGAAAACTTTAGCACTCACGGGCTTAGAGTTTTTTTTTCATATTCCTCTCCACGATTTCTCTTCATTTTTCTTATATTTTGTGCATAATTCTGTTGATTGCGTGCCCTCTTTCTTGATATCATTTTGCTTTCTTCCATTTTTAAGGGTTCCGAATTCACTTTTAAACTATGAGCTGATTCATCAGAAGACGATATCATTCTTATTCGTTTCCATTTCTTGGGAGCATTACTTATATTTATTCGCCGTAAAATGTCTACAATTAACTTTAAATAGTAGGTTTTTACATTAATAGTTTTACTTCATTATATTTGAACACTATCTGAAGACATGACAAAATTACTTTGTGAACACACTGACTTATACCACTATCAAAACGAACAATATCTGTATTTCAGTTAACAACTAAAAAATAAACACATTTTAAAGAGTTAATTTGCATGGCATGCTGCTAATCTCTTCAGATTATGTTATTTTATTAATATTTGATAAGTAATAGCTGATAAAGTAGATTTTTAAAATTTTTGACTTATACCACTTTCAAAATCAAGGGCTCAAATAAGATTACGTAATTCTTCAAAATGCACTGCCGTTATAACGTTAAGGCTTAATGTAAGCTTCAGTAAGGTTAGGAAGGTTAATTATCTTAAATATGTTAAACTAATTATTTTAAGCATTTCGGTATCGATTGCTAAATGTGTATATATAGAAGAAAATCGACTTTATACCTAAATATAAGATACGGAATTCTTCTAAATGCACTGCCGTTATACCGCTATAGGCTTTATGTAGACTTCAGTAAGGTAAAGAAGGTTAATTAACTTAAATATGTTAATCTAATGATTTGAAGCATTTCGATATCGATTGCTAAATGTGTATATACAAGAAAATCGACTTTATACCTAAACATAAGATTACGGAATTCTTCCAAATGCACTGCCGTTATACCGTTAAGGCTTTATGTAAACTTCAGTAAGGTAAAGAAGGTTAATTAACTTAAATATGTTAAACTAATGATTTGAAGCATTTCGATATCGATTAGCTAAATGTGTATATAGAAGAAAATCGACTTTATACCTAAATATAAGGTTACGGAATTCTTCTAAATGCACTGCCGTTATGCCGCCATGGCTTTATGTTAGCTTGAGTGCGTTAAAGAAGGTTCATTAACTTAAATATGTTATACTAATGATTTGAAGCATTTCGGTATCGATTGCTTAATGTGTATATACAAGAAAATCGACTTTATACCTAAATATAAGACTACGGAATTCTTCCAAATGCCCTGCCGTTATACCGTTAAGGCTTTATGTAGACTTCAGTTCGTTAAAGATGGTTTATTAACTTAAATATGTTAAACTAATGATTTGAAGCATTTCGGTATCGATATCTAAATGTGTATATACAAGAAAATCGACTTTATACCTAAATATAGGATTACGGAATTCTTCCAAATGCACTGCCGTTATTCCGTTAAGGCTTTATGTAGACTTCAGTTCGTTAAAGAAGGTTTATTAACTTAAATATGTTAAACTAATGATTTGAAGCATTTCGATATCGATTGCTAAATGTGTATATACAAGAAAATCGACTTTATACCTAAATATAAGTTTACGGAATTCTTCTAAATGCACTGCCGTTATACCGTTAAGGCTTTATGTAAACTTCAGTAAGGTAAAGAAGGTTAATTAACTTAAATATGTTAAACTAATGATTTGAAGCATTTCGATATCGATTGCTAAATGTGTATATACAAGAAAATCGACTTATACTAAATATAAGTTTACGGAATTCTTCTAAATGCACTGCCGTTATGCCGCCATGGCTTTATGTAAACTTCAGTACGTTAAAGAAGGTTTATTAACTTAAACATGTTAAACTAATGATTTGAAGCATTTCGATATCGATTGCTAAATGTGTATATACAAGAAAATCGACTTATACTAAATATAAGATTACGGAATTCTTCTAAATGCACTGCCGTTATGCCGTTATGGCTTTATGTAAACTTCAGTACGGTTAAGGAAGGTTAATTAACTTAAATATGTTAAACTAATGATTTTAAGCATTTCGATATCGATTGCTAAATGTGTATATATGGAAGAAAATCGACTTTATACCTAAATATAAGATTACGGAATTCTTCTAAATGCACTGCCGTTATGCCGTCATGGCGTTATGTAAACTTCAGTTCGTTAAAGAAGGTTAATTAACTTAAATATGTTAAAATAAAGATTTGAAGCATTTCGATATTGATTGCTAAATGGGTATATACAAGAAAATCGACTTTATACCTAAATATAAGATTACGGAATTCTTCTAAATGCACTGCCGTTATACCGTTAAGGCTTTATGTAGACTTCAGTAAGATAAAGAAAGTTAATTAACTTAAATATGTTAATCTAATGATTTGAAGCATTTCGATATCGATCGCTTAATGTGTATATACAAGAAAATCGACTTTATATATAAGATTACGGAATTCTTCTAAATGCACTGCCGTTATACCGTTAAGGCTTTATGTAAACTTCAGTAAGGTAAAGAAGGTTAATTAACTTAAATATGTTAAACTAATGATTTGAAGCATTTCGATATCGATTGCTTAATGTGTATATAGAAGAAAATCGACTTTATACCTAAATATAAGTTTACGGAATTCTTCTAAATGCACTGCTATTATACCGTTAAGGTTTAATGTAGACTTCAGTAAGGTAAGGAAGGTTAATTAACTTAAACATGTTAAACTAATGATTTGAAGCATTTCGATATCGATTGCTAAATGTGTATATGCAAGAAAATCGACTTTATACCCAAATATAAGATTACGGAATTCTTCTAAATGCACTGCCGTTATACCGTTAAGGCTTAATGTAGACTTCAGTAAAATAAAGAAAGTTAATTAACTTAAATATGTTAATCTAATGATTTGAAGCATTTCGTTATCGATCGCTTAATGTGTATATACAAGAAAATCGACTTTATATATAAGATTACGGAATTCTTCTAAATGCACTGCCGTTATACCGTTAAGGCTTAATGTAAACTTCAGTAAGGTAAGGAAGGTTAATTAACTTAAATATGTTAAACTAATGATTTGAAGCATCTCGGTATCGATTGCTAAATGTGTATATAGAAGAAAATCGACTTTATACCTAAATATAAGTTTACGGAATTCTTCTAAATGCACTGCCGTTATACCGTTAAGGCTTAATGTAAACTTCAGTAAGGTAAGGAAGGTTAATTAACTTAAACATGTTAAACTAATGATTTTAAGCATCTCGGTATCGATTGCTAAATGTGTGTATAGAAGAAAATCGACTTTATACTTAAATACAAGTTTACGGAATTCTTCTAAATGCACTGCCGTTATACCGTTAAGGCTTAATGTAAACTTCAGTAAGGTAAGGAAGGTTAATTAACTTAAATATGTTAAACTAATGATTTTAAGCATCTCGATATCGATTGCTAAATGTATATATAGAAGAAAATCGACTTTATACCTAAATATAAGATTACGGAATTCTTCTAAATGCACTGCCGTTATACCGTTAAGGCTTAATGTAAGACTTCAGTAAGGTTAAGAAAGTTAATTAACTTAAATATGTTAATCTAATGATTTGAGGCATTTCTTTATCGATTGCTTAATGTGTATATACCAGAAAATCGACTTTATAAATAAGATTACGTAATTCTTCAAAATGCACTGCCGTTATACCGTTAAGGCTTAATGTAAACTTCAGTAAGGTTAGGAAGGTTAATTAACTTAAATATGTTAAACTAATGATTTGAAGCATTTCGATATCGATTGCTAAATGTGTATATACAAGAAAATCGACTTTATATCAATAAGATTACGGAATTCTTCCAAATGCACTGCCGTTATACCGTTAAGGCTTAATGTAAACTTCAGTAAGGTTAGGAAGGTTAATTAACTTAAATATGTTAATCTAATGATTTGAAGCATTTCGATATCGATTGCTTAATGCGTATATACAAGAAAATCGACTTATACTAAATATAAGACTACGGAATTCTTCCAAATGCACTGCCCTTATGATGTTTTGGCTTTATGTCAACTTCAAATCGTTAAAGAAAGTTAATTAACTTAAATATGTTAAACTAATGATTTAAAGCATTTCGATATCGGTTGCTAAATGAGTATATACAAGAAAATCGACTTTATACCTAAATATAAGATTATGGAATTCTTCCAAGTACACTGCCGTTACGATGTTTTGGCCTTATGTCAACTTCAGTTCGTTAAAGAAGGTTTATTAATTTAAATATGTTAAAATAATGATTCAAAGCATTTCGATATCGATTGCT
>JBAWJQ010005743.1:0-17762 GCA_037783105.1 Bactrocera zonata | reverse complement strand
GGATTTCCGATGGGATTCTAGGTTAAGTCTTCCTTCATACACTAATCGTTTAAAAATTATAAATCTACATACACTTAAAAGTCGTAAAGAAATGCTTATTGTGATATTCTCAGTAAAAATCGTGAATGGAACAGTTGGCTGTACCTTTCTCCTATCTCCAGTTCAATTTAGTTTTCTGGTTTGCTTTTCGAGGCAGTTTATACCGTTGCTGTTAAAATCTTGTAGATAAAATTTTATACTTAACGAAACATTCCGTCGCATATGTCATTATGTCATTATTTCTCATTCCTGCACACCTGATCCTAGAGTTATAATAACAGCCCATAATTAAAGGAATTCAGCATCTAAATAAAGGTACTTGTCAATGCTTTAAGTGAAATCTAATTGAGAACAAAAACTCTTGTTTGGCGCCTAAAGTTATCCAATCATATTTTAGGCGTCACATGTTTTTGATTATACTGTGTTCACACGAGGGCAATTTTTGCCGTCAAAACAGATTTTTGTAGGCAAGAAGACAAAGGAACGTTTTATGTTCTTATTCGGATCAATCTCCAATAAAATATTGCAACCAGCATGTCGCTATACTCCGCGATAGTCAAGCTGCACTAAGAGCGATTTCAGCTCATGAAGTCAAGTCGCTATTATTGGGCAGGGTATAGGAAGACTAGTGGTTACATATCAGTTTGCAACCCTACACACCAGATCTGGCTGCCGGGGCAAAAAGAGATAGCTGGCCAAGGAACTAGCCCACTCCGCGGCCGCTTTCAGGATGATGGGGCCAGAACCAGGCATTGCCGTAGGGAAAAGAACTGCACTGGCAGCAGGCAACAGGAATGCGCCACACTAATTTATTACTAAGAGATTACAAGGTTTAGAGATGTGATCGAACACCCCAAGGCAATTCCGTCTCTTTGTCGCACTCTATACAGGGTACTGCAGACGCCAAAAACACTTGTCCAACGTGGACATAGTCTCTTGCACAAACTGTCGGTTTTGCGACATTGAACGGGAGACTCCAGAACACCTAATTCTAGATTGCCCAGCAGTTTGTACAAGCAGGCTCAAGACCCTAGAATCCATCTACGTAGACAAGGATCACATAAAATAGCTTATAGGTCAAACTGCGAAACTTGAAATGTTTTCTATCTATCTATCTATTCCTTGGCAATTCGAAACTGAATATTTTCAAATTTCATAATGTTAAAATAAAACTCATTCATAATATTGATTTCAAAATTTCGGCAAATGCAAAAAAAGTAGCCCCATAGAGGCAGTAGAACCCACCGATTTCTAAAAAACAAACTGTCGAGGTTGAAAATCACAACAAAAATTTAATCAAAATATTAAAAAAAAAAAATATTTAAAAATATTTAACCTTTAAACGAAGCCAAATACAACAACAAAATCCATTATAATAAAATAATCCAGCGTGTAAAATAAATAAAAAACCAAAAGTGTTTGTGTTTCATTCAATTTTCTTTAAAATCCTTCATTTCTTTATTATAATAATTGTTTTAATAATATAATAATAATAATAATTAATAGTAAAATAATTATAAGTAAATTAATTAAAATTATATATTTATGTATATAGGTTTTTCGCATGTATTCACTTAATATTCTTTTTTTAAATTATTACATTTTTCTTGCTCTAAAGTAAAACAAACAATACTACATACAAAGAGAAGGGACAGTAATCATTACAATCGAAGTAATAATAGTAATTAAATTAAAGCAATTAAAATAATTGCAAAAACCTTACACAAATACATATTCATGTAAGTTTATATATATGTATATGTATGTGTGTGTATGTGTATATAAACAATTTTTTACAAGTGCAAAAGAGTTTAAGCGCTTAACACAACTCAACACTTAAAGAAAAATTCGTTATTGTTTTTTTTTTGCGTGTTTCGAAAGAAATATAATGCAATTTGTTTTTTTTTTAACTAAACATAATAAAATTAAAATTTTTTAGAAACATATTTTTACATTAGAAAAACGCATACGTTTTGAGCTGCGCTTACAACTTGAGCTGCCAATATTTGGGGCTTTTAGGGTTGCATGTGGAAGGCGTCGGGAGGCAAGGACAAGGATTATAGTAAAGTAGTGGCTTAGTACATTACGCAAACAAACTTAATGTGCTTAAACTAAAAAATTAAAATTTAATTTAATTTACATACATAAGTGTTATATTAAACATTATAAAGCAAGATTGTGGATACTATTTCTCTCTTTCTTTCCTTCTCTCTCAATAATTAAACAAACACCAGTTATTTTGTTTTACTCACATACTTGAAATTCAAGGGTTGTTTTGTTGCTTTTTTTGTTATTGTTGTAAACAATCATAAGCGAATTCAACTATAACTAAAATTAAGCTTTAAAATTAACTAAATATAAGATAAAACTAAAATTTCTTTTGTTCCCTTTAAATACATAATATTATTTTATAGTACATAACATTTTTCGCTCATTTAACTTAACGCTTGCGCTTAAGAATGCTTTGCCTTTTTGCATTGTGAGATTGTAAAGAAAACATCAACAAATAAGAAGCTACACTAGAATGTCTCTTTTTTGGTCAAAATTATAAATTTTTACAATTTTTTGATAATTTATAATATTTTTATGCGAAATACTTTTTTTGTTAAGCACAACTCAGAAAAATATGCAAAACAAATTTTGAGCAAAATAATTAAAAAAATTTAAACTTGAACAAAAAAATAAAAAAAATTTTAACAAAAGAAATTTTAAATTCAAATTTTGAAAAAAGAAAACTCCAAATAAATACAGCAACTTTGTTTAAACAAAAAAAAATAATTTATTAAAATCAAATTTAACAAAAAATCAATATAATTGAATTTTAGTCAAACAAATTTTGTAAAATTTGACAAAAAAAATAAATAAGAAATTAGAAACTGTTATTTTTTTACATAGAAGAAAATATTTTTTCGCAAAAAAACTCAATTTTTGAAAAATATATTAAATTAGTAATTTCAAAAAAAAACTAAAAAACAGAAATTCAAAAATAATTGGTATTTCGCCAATATTTTTTTTTGTGTTTTATAAAAAAAAACTTACTTTAAACTCAGTTACAAAAAAAATACTTTTTTAAAATCAAAAAAATTTATTAAATTTTATAAAAATAAAAAAAATTAAATAAGAAATCAAAAATTCAAAAATTATTATTGTTTTTTTACATAATTGCCAAAATATTTTTTTTGTGTTTCTATTTAACTCATCAGCTTGTGCTTCTCTGTGTGTAGCTGTGCAAGGCATTTTTTGTATACTTTTTTTCATATCTTACTTTGCTCACTTCCTTTTGCATTTAACTTTAAATTTGTTCTGTTTTTCACGCTTCTGACTCACTTTTTGCAACTTAATTATATTTAAAAAAAAAATCCATTTAAATTTATACTCATTTTATAGGTCAGTAGTGCCTATAAATATCTATATATACTTTATATATATGTATATATATTTAACTTTTCACACAATTTTTTATTCTACATACAAATACAGTTTTAGCGTTTTTACAAATCCATTCACATATTAATTTAATTTCTTTTTACTTAACGTGACTTAAGTAGTTTGCTTATGCTTTGTTGCTGTAATATTTGAATTTCGTGCTTGTTTTTCGGCTTGGGCACAATTACACAGGCTGCAACATTTGCGTTTACACTGACAAAAACAAAAACAATGTTTGTAAAATTCGCCTCTAATTTGCATGTGTAGCGCTCTTTTTCTCGTAGCTGCAAAGTGGGCGTGTTTAACTTACAACGCATGCGCAGTTAAGTGTTGCTTTTGTTTTCTGCATGGTTTTGCGAATGCCTTGCCTTGCATGTTGCTATCTCTGCTGTTTTTCTTTCAAACATATAAAGTTGGTTTATTTCTAATTACATAATAATTTACGCATTTGTTTATGAATTTTTACAAAGTTTATTTTCACATTTTGGTTTTTGCAAATTCGTGTGCTCTGAAATTTGCTGCTAAATTTAGTTTATATTTATATCTTTTGTGTGTGTGTTTTTTTTTGCATATTTTCTTTGCCTTTTTTGCGCTTTGCATTTGTTTGCCGTATTTCAAGCTTTTAAAATAATATCATCGTTTCAATAGTGTGTATGTGTATGTATGTTTGTATGTTGCTATGTACTTTAGAATTAGTAGCTATTTATACATATGCTTGTAGTTATTTGTATTATTATTATTTTTTGTTTTTATCTTTTAGTCATTTATTATGTATGTATATTTTTACTATTTAAATTAACTGATATTGCCACAATTTGTTTAAATATTTTCATTGATTTATTTTATGTTGCATGCATTCAAGTGCTTTTTGTTTGCTCAGTTACCATATATTTTATTTTATATGTATGTATGTATATTTGTATGCTTTTACACCGTGTACTTGCTCTTAAGTCGCATTTATTAAGGAGATCAACAACTTTCTGCGTAATACGCTCAAATGTGAACTTTGACTGCATGTGTGTGCGGTATATAATGTATGTAACGGTATAAGTGGGGAGTTGTTGCGGTAATTTTTGTAAGAGTTTGGGAAGAAAGCATTGCCGAGTGCTAGTAGAAAATTAGAAAATTATAACCAGTAACTATTGCTGTGAAAGCTTATGAGAAAGCTCTTAAAAAGCTCGGCAAAAATCATAAGTGTTCTTTTATAAGAAATATAAAAATTAAAAACATATGTGTAGTATCTTGTATTGTGAAAGCTTGTGAGAAAGCTCTAAAAAAACTTCAAAGATTTTAAAAGCTCGCTTTTGACTGGGAAGTGACTTTAATGTAGGCTTTAATGTATAAATCAAACAAGTATTGCCGCAATTCTCAAATAAATCTTTAAACTGAGCTTATGCTTCTGTATTGTTTTCAATTATTTTTTTTTAAGTTATGAAAATTATAAAATTATTGCAGCTTAAAACTGTTCGTAAGTTTTGTGTAAATAAATTTGTTGAATTTTCATAGGAAATTCGATAATTTTTTTCAGTATTTAATATTTACAATTTGTTCTAAGTACTTTAACGCTTTTTGTCATCTGCAATTTTGTGAATTTCAATATTTTTGGGCTTTTAGTGTTCCAATGTAGAGCTTTAGTTACGATCTGCTGCAGCTTTTGGTTTGGACACACAAATCGCTTAAAGAACTCAAGCGCTGTAAAGATAAGAGCAAATTGAAAAATAATTTTTTATTATTTTTTTTAACTAAATAAATAATTATTCCAAAAACTTATAAAAATAAAAATTAAAAATTAAAATTGTTTCGAAAATAAATAATTTTCGGCGGAAGATTGCAAAAAAATTTATATTAACAAATCTTACATCAGCAGACTGCGGTAACATTAAATGTTAAGCAAATGTTAATTTTCTGTTATTGAAATTTCTTTATATTTTTGAGCAGAATGAACAGTTTAAACAAAAACAACAATGTTAAAAATTATTTTTTCTTAATTTAAAATAGTTCATTATTAAAGTACTTACACTTTTGAGGCGAAATAACCAGGCTATGGTATTTTTCAAAGCCTAATCAAATACTGCAGCGTCTCCTTCAATTTTACGAACTTTTTGTTGCATGAAATTTTATAAAAATTTTAGGGATTTAATTTTAGCTGCGCTTCAAGTGCAATTCGTTTGTCTATGAGGCGATAGGCGTTGGTAAAGCAAAGTGTTTAGATGTGTGTGTGTGTGTTGATAAAGCTGGTTGCACTGGCATATTTGAAGTTGTAGTCAAAGTTCTGTAAGATGAGTGTAACGTCTGTTTATTTTTTGGGGTTTGATGTATTCGCCAGCCATTTTGCAGCAGTAGTAGTGGTGCAAACGTTGTTGTAGCGTACAGCTGCCGCTGCTTGTGGGGTTGAGAGACGATTTTTCACTGACGCTAATGCAATTTTTGCTAGCACGAGTGTTCCTTGTTTGCATTTTTGAGATAATGGTGTGCTGGTTTTAATTTTTTGTTTTTTTTTCATTAGTATTTTGGTGCTTTTGTTGTTTTTTGCTTTTTAACTACTTTAGTTTACATATTTGTTGTTGTTGTTTTGCTATGTTGATAGTGTTGGTGTGGACACCAAGGCGGCCGCCGCTGCTGCTGCTGCTGCTGCTGCTGCTGCTAATTCTGTTGCTGTCGCCACCTCCAAAGTTGATTGCCCATGACTTTGACTATAGTCCTGACTCTCAACTACATCGGTTAATTACAAATGCTGGCCATAATACTCGGCGGGTGGATAGTGTGGATAACCTTGATGGAAACCGGGATCACCGGGTGGACGATGCATCATATGCGCTTGACTATCCATCATATAGCCCATGGCGTCATGACCGTACGGCGATGGACCCGGATGTGGTGTGTAGACTGAAAGGAGGAGAGGAGAATATGAAAATTATGAAAAATTCGGAAATGACTAAAGGAGATTTTCTAAAAGTTGTTAATAATAAAAAGTTTAATTTTCAATATACAAAAACAAAAATTAAACCACATTTAATAGAAAAGAAAATATTAAAAAATTTAAATATTTTCGCAAATAAGTTATTACTAATTAATATAATTATGATTCTTAAACTTAAGCTAAAAGTATTTTCCAAAGTTTTTCATATTGGAAACATTAGATTAGTAAAAACAAAATAACTTAATTAAAAAAATAAAAAATAAAATAATAATTTATTTTAAACTTATTTTCGAAAATAAGTTAATCGAAAATTAATACATTTTTTTTATTAAAATTAAGGGTATTTTCCAAAAATTTCTAATATTAAAAACATTAATTTTTAATTATTTAAAAATAAAATTTAAAAAAAATTAATCCATTACAAAAATTTAATACAATTAAAAAAATTAATTAAAAATTTAAATATTTTCGAAAATAAATATTTAATATAAAATATTTCTTTATTTACTTATATATAAAGGTTATTTTTTAAGATTTTATTATTAAAAAATATAAAATTTTATTATTAAAAAACAAAAAATGAATGAAAAAACATGAATAAATGAAAAACTTTAAGTTAAAAATTAAGTAAAAATTTATAAAAAATATGAAAATAATTAAATATTGTAGAAAATAAATTATTGATAATTAATTGATTTATATTTTTTTTTTTAATTTCCAATTACCTGCACGATTCGACTGGTCGATCATTGGTTGCACAATTCTTCGCCTCGCGTTAATAAACCTGAAATAATAAAAAATAGTTTCTAAATAAAATATGTATGTACACTTAAAAATGTTAGATGTAAATTTTAGGTAATTTCTCCATATAATGTTTTTAATTTTTTTTTTATTATTTCTCAAATTTACTCAGATCTTTTTGATAGTTTTAATTTTCTCATATATATATTTTTTTAATATTTCTTAATTTTTATTTAATTTTTCTAAACTATTTTTAATTTTTCTTAATTTTTAATTTTTAAACTTTTTAATATTTAACTTTTTTACTAATAATTTAATTTATGTAATGTATTTTTATTTTTTTTATTTATAATTTTTCATATAAATCAATTTTTTTTTATTTATCTTAAATTTTTTTTAATTTTTCCAATTTTTTTAATTTTCTATTTTTTTTTTTTTTGGTTTTAATGATTATACTTCTCACATGTCGCCCCAACTTTAACAAACCAACTGAATTAATTTTTTTTCCAAATTAGCAAAAAAATTCCTGCACTCAAATATAATAATTCAGGCTACTTCCTGTTTGGATTCCGCGCTTGCCCACACCACAATGCGGCCAAATGTAAGCCATACACCACTACGCTGCCACAGTTGGCGGCATTGACGTAACAAATAATAAAAAATAATTACTTTTAAGTTATGGCGGTGTTTTACAACTAAATTGGCAAACGTTTGCGCGCAACAATAACTATCGCGTCAACAACAACACTACAACAAGCAAAGTACAAATAAAGCCGACTTCGATGAAATATTGCATTGTGAGAATTTATTAAAATTAAAAAGTGCGGCAGCTTGAAACTACTCACCGCCAACAAACGAACCCACAAGCGTTGCTCGCGGAAAAAAGCAAAAAGCTACGCGCAAAAAGTCGCCACGCATAATTTTATAAATTATTTATGAAATCCGCACAATCCACGCAATTCACCAACTAAATCGGCAGAATGATTGCAAGGCTGTTCAGTTGTTAACGCTGCGCGGTTTTAGGCTTTGGACTTAAAGGCTGGGAATGGCTTAAAGTGCGCGACTTAAGTGACATATACGAAATCCGCTATAGTTTTTTGTTGTTATTATTGCTATTTTTTATTTGAGCAAAAAAGCTGGCTGTGGTGTGGTTGTTGTTTATTTTTTTCTTTAATGTAACGACAGCCCAGTCTACACAATTGAAAGCGCTCAAGCCGTGGAAGCTGTTTGACCGTGCAACAGTCAGAGGTTGCAAGCAACAACAGCAGCAGCAGCAGTGACTTTTGTTATGATTATTGGTAATAAATACTGGAAGAAATAATAAGGTACGCCATAAGTATGGCGAAATGGACATTGCTTATTATTATATATTTAACAACAATAACAACAAAAACTACAAAGAAAAGAAAAGCTTGTAGCAACAACGAAAAATATTTGTAACCAGCGCTGATGTGATTGCTATTGTGCGGAAAAAGAAAAAAGTAAAAACAACAACAACAAACGGCAGATTATGCTTGAACTCAGGATAAAAGCGAAAATGCCGCCAATTGTGATTATATGCTGGGGACACTCACCAAAGGCCAGCGGCGCGCAGACAGGTTGCCAGAACAACAGTAAGTGACTAACTGCCAGCGCGCATATGTTGCACAAAACGCAAA
This sequence comes from Bactrocera zonata, assembly GCA_037783105.1. Lineage (NCBI taxonomy): Eukaryota > Metazoa > Arthropoda > Insecta > Diptera > Tephritidae > Bactrocera > Bactrocera zonata. The sequence goes on along the minus strand of JBAWJQ010005743.1, from coordinate 8,978 downwards.
AAATGCTGTGTGTAAGCCTTGGAGACACAGAGATATTTGGCACACACTCACACGTGTTGCGTGTTTTTTTCATACTTATATGCGTTTTAGTTGCGGTTACCCCAAAAGCCTGTAGGTGCGCAAAAAACACTCATATCTGCAAAGGATACTGATATCTGCTGAACAAAAAACAAAAAAGTACAACAACAAGGCAACCTTACATCGGTAGATGAACTGCCGGGCAGCGGCTGGCTGACTGAGTGACGTGCTGGTACCAGCGACTGGTGCATAACTGTTACTTGTCGGTCACAGATTTCTTCTTCTGGCAACCGCAGGCTTTTTTCGCAAAATTTTTTGTTTGAAGATATGCGAGTGTACAAAAAATTATGTTTGAAAAAAATTTGATGTTCCAAAAATCATTGTATAAAGCCAAGAATTGAGAAAATTTGTAAAACACACATCTTTGCAATTGCAACTTTGAAAAATCATCAAAACCAAGTTATTGACATTGTTCTCTATTTTTATTAATTTTTTTTAATTTGTCTACCTTAAAAAAAGTTTTGCTTATTTTTGAAGCTTAAGCTTGGTTTGGCAGCCAGAAATTTTGCTTATTTTTGAAGCTTAAGCTTGGCTTGGCAGCCAAAAAAATTGAGGTTAATGCACTAAAGGCATTTTGATGCGGTCAGTCTTGCGGCTTTGCCTGTTGCCTTTTTTGTAGCAGAAATGTATATATACATTTTTTTTTGTTTTTTTCTTAAGAGTTGCTTTCTCGAATGTCTCTTTTATATTTAGAAGTTAAAAAAAAATAATTAAATAAGAAACTTTTATTGAAGCTTTTGAATTACATAGAAATGTCTGTAGAGCGAAGAAAATAATTTTTTTTTCTGATTTATGAAAAAATTAATTTTTATTAAGAGATTGATAGTTTTCCTGATTTTTTTTCAATAATTTCTAATTTCTAATTTTTTTCGTAACAAGTATTTTTATTTTTCTTTATTTTTTGAAACTTTTTTTATAATATCTTTTTCTTATTTTTTTAATTTTTAGCATTAATTAATTTTTATATTTTAAAAAGTATGATCCACTTTTTAATTTTTTTTAATTATTTCTTAAATTTTTAATTTGTTAAAATTTTTAAATATTTTTTAATAATTTCTTCAAAAAATTAATTTATTCAATAAAAAAAAATTAACTTATTTTATGTTATTTCAAAACATGTTTCCGTATTATTTTTTGTTGCTTTGAAGAAATTAAATTTTTTTGTATAATTTTTTTTATAATTTTTATAAATTTGATTGTTAATTAAAACTTTTCTTTATATTTTAAAGAACTTCATCCATTTCTTTTTGAAATATTTATTTTTCTTAATTTTTTTAATAATTTTTTTTTTTAATTTTTTCAGATTTTTGATATAATATTTGTATATATACAAGTTAACACAATATTTTATGAACTTCTTCATAAATTCCATTCCCACATTATATGCTAGAAACATACAAACCGTTTGCATACTTTGGAGTCCTATTACAACCAAAGTGCAACTGCGCTAAACGCGCATCCGCTAAATTCTTAAGTGAGCGAAACACGCGCAACCATGTCTTCTCCCCCAAAACCAAATAGCTGCAGGTGAGCGCTACACGCGCAAACCCTTTTAGCTGACCAAGCATCTTTGGTCACGTAGGCCGGCTCAAGCATAGGTTAGCTTATAAACTTTAAAGTTAAGTTTTTCAGTTTTGTAATAAAGCTCAACAAAGCACATAGTGCTGCTTATAAAAACGCATAGTTTTATTTTTTATGTGGCGCCCGAGCAGGGACCGTGAGGAAAAAATAATAATATTTTTTATACTCGCGGACTAAACCTAAATAACATTTCGTACTCGGCCCCTTAGTACCTTTCGGAAAAAGGACGGGCAGTATCAACCCAGCCGAACGAAAAGCATAAGTTAATACAAATACATTGAACAAAAAGTGCGTGACGGGGAAATTTAGAATAAATTAAACAAGTGTAAAATAATACAACTATAAAAGAAAAGATTAATCAAATACAACCAATACAACAAATACAACTCCTAGAAGAAAGACTTAAGTTAATTCATCAAATACAACCAATACAACTACAAGAGGAAAGATTTAAGTTAATTCATCAAATACAACCAATACAACAAATACAACTCCTAGAAGAAAGATTTAAATTAATTCATCAAGCACCAATACAACAAATACAACTACTAGAGGAAAGATTTAAACTAATCCAGCGAATACAACAAATACAACTACAAGAGGAAAGATTTAAATTAATTCATCAAATAGAACCAATACAACAAATACCACTACAAGGGGAGAAATCTAAATTAATCACACAAAGGAGGAAACACTATCAACACAGGAAAATGCAAATGATATTTATGTAAGTTTGATATTAAGATTATTAGTAAGTAAGGTTATGTGAAAGGAAATAATTATTGTTATAACAAAAGAAAAGATAACTTTGAAAAAAAAAAAAAAAAAAAAAAAAAAAAAATATATATTTTTTTTTTAAATAATCAGAAACAAGTGAACAAAATGAGTCAGGAAGAACAGATAGCATCGACATTGTCGAGATTAAATCTGCACTCATCCAGCACTAACGTTTCCCCTCCTAACATCCCTTCCACTTTCACTCCTAATCAAAAAAGAGAACTCGTTTCGTTAATATCGGAAACAGTTTCGACCATATTACACCCACAAATCGAAGAAGAAGTTGAACATCCTGTAGATTTTAGCATTAACGTGGACGCATCCGAAAGAGTTCCAGATGTGGTAAAATGTTTAAGAGAATTTTCGGGTAAAAACGGAGAATTCAGTTCATGGCGGAAATCGGTAGATAGAATATTATTAATGTACGGACAGAATAAGAACACCCCAAAATATTTTGCTATCCTGCATACAATAAGACACAAGATAGTTGGCGAAGCCGACACGGCCCTTGAGTCTTACCGCACCCCATTAAATTGGGGTAAGATAAAAAAATGTCTGATGTTACATTACTCAGACAAGAGAGACGTTAGCACGTTGGAATATCAAATGACAACACTTGCACAACGGGGTAGCACTGTTGAAGAATTTTATCAACAAGTCTATCAATATCTCTCGCTTATCCTAGACAAAATCGATTGCCTGGAGTTAGGTGAAGAAGCTTTGTATGCCATGACAACGACATATAGAGAAAAGGCCCTCGACACATTTATAAGAGGTCTGAACGGTAACTTACCCAGTCTGTTAAGTGTAAAGGAACCAACCAGTTTACCACAGGCTCTCAATATGTGTCTCAAATTAGGCAACATGAATTACAGGACGAACCATACAAATAGTATCAGTCGCTTGCCGACCAATACCAAACCTATTAGCCACAATCAACCCATTAGCCACAATCAACCAAGGTCATACTCATTCAAACCCCAAGTAAGACCCTTTTACCCAGAACTTACAAATGTTCACAACCAATCCCTTAGACCAAATTCGTATCAACAGTACGGACAAAACCGACACTACGTCACAGTGCAACCAAACTTTAGACCACCTCTTCCTCCAAAACCTCCTACACCAATGGAAGTTGATCGCTCTGTTCAAACGAAGCAAATAAATTATCAGAATAGGCCTCAGTATCAACAAAATCAAACATTTTATAATAGGCAGCAAACATTCAGTAACAAACCACAAGCATTTAGTAATGGACCAGCGCAGGCTAATAATAATCAAGCTAGTAAGAGACCACCATCACAGATAATACAGACTCCTAATAAAATGCAACGGATCTACAATACTGAAGTTACAGAAACTGACCCAATAGAATACAATAATGTAATATTAGAATATCCTGAAGGGTACTACGAGTCTTCACAGGACTACCAACCCGAATACAACGAAGAACAAGAAGAGATTGAAGCAACCCCTAGTGACAATATCAATTTTTTAGACTAAACTCCTCATTGCCATACTATCGTTTCAAAATGAAAAATGGCAATGAACTAAAATTTTTATTAGATACCGGATCGAACAAAAATTATATTAGTCCAACTTATATTAGGAACCCCATTCCGAACAAACCCTTCATTGCAAATTCTGTTGGTGGACCCGTCAAAATTACTCATCATGCTAATATCAGTGTTTTCGGTGATGAAATAGGTAAATTAAAATTTCACATTTTGCCCAAGTTAAGAACCTTTGATGCCATAATAGGTAACGATACAATGAAAAGTTTAAACGCAGTAATTTTTACTAAGGAGAACTATTTTACATTACTCAATAAATATGAATACCCCATCCACCAGTTAGCAATTAACTCTATTGCACACACTACATTAAGGCTAAATCATTTGAGTCCCGAAGATAACGAAAGATTAAAACAACTCTTTAACTCTTGCCCAACATTATTCGCTGAACCAGATAAAAAATTAACATATGTCACGAACGTTAAAGCCGAAATTAGGACTAAAAGCGATAGACCAATATATTCCAAAACTTACCCCTATCCAATGCCTTTAAAAAAAGAAATAGACAAACAAATTGAGGAATTACTTAAAGATGGCATTATTCGACCATCGAAATCTCCCTACAATTCTCCGGTATGGGTCGTACCGAAGAAAGAAGACGCCTCAGGATTAAAAAAATTTCGTATGGTTATCGACTATCGTAAATTGAACGAGGATACCATACCAGATAAATATCCCATTCCAGATATTACCACTATTCTAACTAATCTAGGATCAAATAAGTATTTTTCTACAATTGACCTTAAGAGTGGATTCCATCAGATTGCTCTCAACGAAGCAGATATTGAGAAGACCGCCTTCTCTATTGCCAATGGGAAATTCGAATTTACTCGACTTCCATTCGGCTTAAGAAATGCGCCTGCCATTTTCCAACGCACTTTGGATGATGTGCTACGGAAACACATCGGCGTTCGGTGCTACGTTTATGTTGATGACATAATTATCTTTAGCAAAAGTAAAGAAGACCATTTTAGAAATCTTGCAATTATATTTGACACTCTCGAAAAAGCGCATTTAAAGGTACAGTTCGATAAATGTGAATTTATCAAAAAGGAAATCGAGTTCCTCGGTATAATAGTTGGCCAAAATGGAATTCGCACTACACAAAAAAAGATAGAAGCTATAATAAATTTTCCACGGCCCAAAACTGTCCATGATTTACGCTCCTTTTTAGGAATGACCGGACATTATCGCAGATTTATAAAGGCGTACGCACAAATTGCAAAACCCCTGACTGAAATACTGAGAGGAGAGCTTGGAAGAGTTTCCAAGAATCAGTCTAAAAGGACACTTTTAAATCTAACAGCACAACAAATAGAAGCTTTTAAAGACCTGAAAAATTGCTTGACATCAGACGATGTTATACTTCACTATCCAGATTTCGAAAAAGCTTTTGAGCTTACCACGGATGCTTCAAATTACGCTCTAGGAGCCGTACTCTCCCAAGACGGTAGGCCAATATCCTTTCTGTCAAGAACTCTAAGCAGAGCAGAGGAAACTTTTGCCGCCAATGAAAAAGAAATGTTGGCAATAATTTGGGCACTACAGTCCCTGAAATGCTTCCTATACGGATCAAAAAAGGTTAAGATTTACACTGATCACCAACCATTGACCTTTGCTCTTAGCAACAAAAATACTAATGCAAAAATGAAGAGGTGGAAGGCACAATTGGAAGAATATAACCACGAAATCATTTATAAACCAGGCAACACAAACATCGTCGCAGACCTACTCTCACGACCACCAATCGCTAACTTAAATTCAATGACTGTCCACAGTAGTGACAGCTCTTCCGAAAATTTAATTTCTTCAGTAGAAATACCCATTAACGTTTTCAAAAACCAAATTTTCATATCAGAAGATTCCAAAAATTCATACAAGTTCGAAATAGTTTTCCCTACGTACCATAGGCACTTAATAACTGAGACAACCTACAATGAAGAATCGCTAAAATCGCTTTTAAAGAAATATCTTAATCCATCGGTAATCAATGGTATAAAAACCACAGAGCCCATTATGCTAAAAATCCAATCAATCTACCCTCTACATTTCGCAAATTACAAAATTCGTTTCACACAAATAGTAGTTGAAGATATTACTCAGACCGAGGCCCAAGATAAAATAATAATCGAGGAACATAATCGTGCTCACAGAAACGAAAAAGAAAATAAGCTACAGATTTTGGAAAAATATTATTTCCCCGCTATGTCGAAAAAAATAAAAAAAATAACAAAATTATGCAAAGTTTGTAAAGAAAATAAGTATGATCGCCACCCAAACAATGTAAAATTAGGAGCTACACCCTTACCAGAATATTCAGGTCATACTATTCACATAGACATTTTCTCAACAGACAAACATAAAGTACTGACTTCTATTGACAAGTTTTCCAAATTAGCCATTATAAAGAAAATAGACGGGAAAAGTATAGACAGTATAAAAAAACCCTTAAGAGAGATAATATTTTATTTTGGAATTCCCAAGGCTATAGTTTTCGATAACGAAAGGACATTTAATTCTCAACCAATAAAATTCATGTTAGAAAATGAATTCAATATAAAAATATTCACTGCACCACCCTATAAAAGCGAGGTGAATGGACAAATAGAACGGTTCCATTCAACAATATCAGAAATTATGAGATGCTTAAAACAGGAACACTCTGATAAAAATTTCGACGAATTAATGGAATGGTCTGTAAACGAATACAACCATTCTGTTCATTCTGTTACAGGAAAAAAACCCGTTGACATATTCTTCGGTAGACCTACCTCAAATGCCACTAACAGAGAAGAAACTATGAAAAAGGTTCTGGAAAAATTAAAAGAGAAACAGGAAAAGGACCTGCAATATCATAACAAATATAGAAAGGAAACTATTGACTATAGAACAGGAGACAAAATTTTTGTTAAACAGAATAAAAGATTAGGAACAAAACTTTCAAAAAGGTACAAAGAGGAAATAGTTAAGGAAAACAGACATTCCACGGTAAAAACAGAATCAGGCAAAATAGTTCACAAGGACCGCATACGAAACTAACTCAGAACATTTTTATTATTTTTAGATCTCTCTTTTTCCTGAACTTTATTTTAAGCGATGGTTCGGTTGAGGTGTTAGATTACACTCAGTCAGAAATCGTAATGATGGAGGAAGGAATTGGCAAAATTCAAACAGGAACATACCGGATTATCCACATGACAAACATAACAGAATACTCTACAATATTACGGGAACTGAACAGAAACTTCATACGAAACATTCCAGCTAACAACCCTCTTTACCCATTTATAACAGACGAAATCAGTAATATCAACATAACAATTAATAACATTTTACCTAAATACAAAAATAAAAGATCACTAGACTACATAGGATCAGCCTGGAAATGGATAGCTGGCAACCCTGACCATGACGATTTAATAGCCATCAACAGCAAATTTAAAGAAATAATCGAGAATAACAACCAACAATTAATAATCAACAAAAACATTTTAGAAAGAATAAACAATATAACAGAAATTAGCAACTCAATAATAAAGTCTCTAGGAAGTAGTAACGAACTTCAAACCGCCCTAATACTTCAATATAAATTTAAAATTGACATAATCAAAGATGAGTTAGAAAATATTAAAAGAGCAATTCATTTAACTAAAGCGAACATTATTAACTCAGTTATTATTAACAATCAAGAAGCTCATAGAATAAATAAAATTTTTGTCGAAGAGAATCTGCAATTTGGTTCGTTAGAAGAATCTCTGAATTTTGCAGATGTTCAAATTGCTGTAAAACAAAACTTACTAATTTATATGATAAAAATACCGAAAACCGGTAAAGAAATTTGCAAATCTATTATAATTAAGCCTTTAAGTAAAAACGAAACTATTTTAAAGATAAATTTTGAAAAAATACTGAAATGTAATGAAGAATATTATGGTATAGAAAAAGATTGTAAAATAATAAATGAAATACAAATTTGCAAACAAACCCAAATTGTTAATTTGGAAAACGAAAATTGTATAAAAAATTTAATAAGGAATAAACCATATAAGTGCACCGTAACAAATACGGAACATGTTAAAAATATTGTAGAAATAAATAATGGATTAATACTTTTAAATAATTTCGAAGGAAATATTACTACAAATAATAATACTAGAAAATTAAGAGGATCATATTTGATAAGAATCTTTAATGAAACTATAAGAATAAATAACATGAATTTTACAACTTTAGAACAACATAGCTTGAGACCACTGCCTGCTTTAATCCAACATTCAAACTCAAATTCAGAGTTCGAGGAAGTTCTATCCTTAAAACTTATGAAAGAGCTTAATATAAAAAACATTAAAAAAATAAGTTCTCTGAATCTTTTAGTGAAATCCAGTTTATTCACTCATTTTGGGCTATTAGCCCTAGTACTTACCATAATTGCAATTTTCAGATGCAAAAAGCGCGTAAAGCCTGAAATAATTATTAGCAAACCGGAATCATTTCAAATGCCAGTAATTAAAAGGCCGCAGCATAGAAGTCTTAACGACATCCCATTTTTTAATTAATCAAGCGGGGACGCTTGATATTTCGGAGGGAGGAGTTAACACAATATTTTATGAACTTCTTCATAAATTCCATTCCCACATTATATGCTAGAAACATACAAACCGTTTGCATACTTTGGAGTCCTATTACAACCAAAGTGCAACTGCGCTAAACGCGCATCCGCTAAATTCTTAAGTGAGCGAAACACGCGCAACCATGTCTTCTCCCCCAAAACCAAATAGCTGCAGGTGAGCGCTACACGCGCAAACCCTTTTAGCTGACCAAGCATCTTTGGTCACGTAGGCCGGCTCAAGCATAGGTTAGCTTATAAACTTTAAAGTTAAGTTTTTCAGTTTTGTAATAAAGCTCAACAAAGCACATAGTGCTGCTTATAAAAACGCATAGTTTTATTTTTTATGTTATATATATATA
>JBAWJQ010005742.1:0-18221 GCA_037783105.1 Bactrocera zonata | reverse complement strand
AGCGTATTACTGTAATGTAACATGGAATGATGTTTACGACAATATACGCCCAGTTGGAATTTGCTTTCGCAGTGGAGGAATTGTGCGCGCGGGACAAGTAACTTGTACAAAGTCTTTTTGACCTGACAAAGTTTTTCCTTTCGTTTATGTTTAATTTTGTAAACTTCTCGCAAAAGTTTTAGGTTTATGCCTCTTTGTACATAGTTAGCATGACGTATGTTTGTTTCTGTTCAGATATGAACGATTGTGCTTTGAAAAAAGCTTCTGTTTAAATTGTTGTTGTTTTTAACTTGGGGTCTTTTGAAGCTTCTGTGTAGGTCGTATTGAACGTTTTTTAGTTTTTTTTTATCTACCCTTTTCCGCAATTTCATATTGGATAGTTAAGAAATCTTTCATTTTGCTGCCACGTTGGGCAGTCTCTTCTTGATGAGAGCGATTGCTCCCACAAAAGTAATGATTTTTTCTGGCAATGCCGCAGTGCATATGTTTACCGGAATAGGGTCCCAGTTGTCAGAGGGGAACATTTTGTGTCGATCGAACCGAACTAAACAATTTGGAAACTGTGGATTCTAGTTTTATGAATTCTTCACTTGTTTCGTTTTTGAATTTTTGGCATGTTCATGAGTATCGTTACTTGCCTCTCAACCAATATTCTCTTTGTTTTCATATCTTGCTTTCAGAGCTTCCCAAGCCAAATTGAAATCGTCGTCATTTAATGCGAACTGTTTTACTACGAGGGCTGCCATAAATATTTCTGCCTAGAGCAGCACTAAGTGTTGCCAGGTGCAATTCGACATTTCCATTGGAAAGTTTGACATTTTTTAGCATAACATCACTCAGAACATTTTGTCATTTAATCGTGAATTGTTTTATTTACAGGGAATTAAAAAATTCATCTCGGCCAAAAAAGTCGGAATCAACTCGTGAACATTTTCGTGCGATCATTTGCCTCAACTTTCGACGTGGATTATCACGACAAGAGTGCATCGATGAACTAAAATCTTTGTATGGCTATGAAGCACCATCCTATAGCACTGTGAAAAACTGGTACAACGAATTCAATCGTGGTTGACGCTCGCTCAAAGACGAATTCCGTGAAGGTCGTCCAAAAACAGCCGTTGTGCCAGAAAACATCGATGCCGTACGTGAACTGATAATGCAAGACCGTCATGCTAACATACCTTCAGATAGAGGCATGCCTATGCATTTCTCCCACCAGCATACATTCGATATTGCATGAACGGCCGTAAAAAAGGTTTGTTCTCGTTGGATCCTGCACAATTTGACAATCGCTCAAGAAAAGGCTCGTGTGGATTGGTAAAGAAATGCTGAAAAAATACGATCGCGATGCTTCAAAAGACGTTTATAAGATCGTCACAGGTGACGAATCATGGACCTATGCGTATGAGCCCGAAACAAAACAGTAATCACCGTGTGGGTCTTCCAAGACGAGCCAAATCCAACGAAAGCTGTTCGTGGAAGGAGCACTTCGAAGCAAATGGTCGCCTGTTTCTTCGGCAAAACTGGTCATGTGGCGACTGTTCCGCTTGAGCAACGTAGGACGGTCAATTCAATTGATAAATATTCCTATTTTCATTATTAGACCAGAAATATATTACGCCCTGATTGACCTTTTGTTTTGTATAGGAGATGATACAATTTTTGCGCTTGCGATAGATTTGGATGGTTTTGTTGACACGGCAGTAAACATGTCCCGGAAGGACGGTCATTGTTCATAACATCCGATTCAGAAATGTCTCGAATCGGCGAGGAAGCAAATCGAGAGCAGCATTTTATTAGACAGTCACTCTCAGAAATGAATTTAGAGTATGATATATCTTTCCCACCTCTTTTATTTTGTAGCTCTTTTCTTAGAGCGTGTAGCTTCTGCAGGTGTACATGGACTTTTTTCGTCTCGAAATCATTTGTGGAACCTTTAAAAGTTGTGTTGATTTAGATTATTTTGAATCTGTGTTCATTTAGAAGATGTGAGATAAAAATAATTTCTCAGAGTAAACTTTGCAATGAATAAAAAACCGCAAACTCTTTTAGTAAATAAGAGTGTTTTTTCCGATAAAATATATACAAAGGACGTTGTTATCGCTTCATAAATATAAGACCACGGAATTCTTCCAAATGCACTGCCGTTATGCTGCCATATCTTTATGTCAACTTCAGTAAGGTAAAGAAGGTTAATTAACTTAAATATGTTAAACTAATGATTTGAAGCATTTCGATATCGATTGCTAAATGTGTATATACAAGAAAATCGACTTTATACCTAAATATACGATAACGGAATTCTTCTAAATGCACTGCCGTTATGCCGTCATGGCATTATGTAAACTTCAGTTCGTTAAAGAAGGTTTGTAAACTTAAATTTGTTAAACTAAAGATTTGAAGAATTTCGATATCGATTGCTAAATGTGTATATACAAGAAAATCGACTTTATACCTAAATATACGATAACGGAATTCTTCTAAATGCACTGCCGTTATGCCGTCATGGCAATATGTAAACTTCAGTTCGTTAAAGAAGGTTTGTAAACTTAAATATGTTAAACTAAAGATTTGAAGAATTCCGATATCGATTGCTAAATGTGCATATACAAGAAAATCGACTTTATACCTAAATATACGATAACGGAATTCTTCTAAATGCACTGCCGTTATGCCGTCTTGGCTTTATGTAAATTTCAGTTCGTTAAAGAAGGTTTGTAAACTTAAATATGTTAAACTAAAGATTTGAAGAATTTCGATATCGATTGCTAAATGTGTATATACAAGAAAATCGACTTTATACCTAAATATACGATAACGGAATTCTTCTAAATGCACTGCCGTTATGCCGTCATGGCATTATGTAAACTTCAGTTCGTTAAAGAAGGTTTGTAAACTTAAATATGTTAAACTAAAGATTTGAAGAATTTCGATATCGATTGCTAAATGTGTATATACAAGAAAATCGACTTTATACCTAAATATACGATAACGGAATTCTTCCAAATGCACTGCCGTTATGCCGTCTATGGCTTTATGTAAACTTCAGTTCGTTAAAGAAGGTTTGTAAACTTAAATATGTTAAACTAAAGATTTGAAGAATTTCGATATCGATTGCTAAATGTGTATATACAAGAAAATCGACTTTATACCTAAATATACGATAACGGAATTCTTCTAAATGCACTGCCGTTATGCCGTCTTGGCTTTATGTAAACTTCAGTTCGTTAAAGAAGGTTTGTAAACTTAAATATGTTAAACTAAAATTTGAAGAATTTCGATATCGATTGCTAAATGTGTATATACAAGAAAATCGACTTTATACCTAAATATAAGATTACGGAATTCTTCCAAATGCACTGCCGTTATGCCGTTATGGCTTTATGTAAACTTCAGTTCGTTAAAGAAGGTTTGTAAACTTAAATATGTTAAACTAAAGATTTGAAGAATTTCGATATCGATTGCTAAATATGTATATACAAGAAAATCGACTTTATACCTAAATATAAGATTACGGAATTCTTCCAAATGCACTGCCGTTATACCGTTAAGGCTTTATGTAAACTTCAGTAAGGTAAAGAAAGTTTATTAACTTAAATATGTTAATCTAATGATTTGAAGAATTTCGATATCGATTGCTAAATGTGTATATAAAAGAAAATCGACTTTGTCCCTAAATATAAGATTACGGAATTCTTCCAAATGCACTGCCGTTATGGCGTTATGGCTTTAAGTAAACTTCAGTTCGTTAAAGAAGGTTTGTAAATTTAAATATGTTAAACTAAAGATTTGAAGAATTTCGATATCGATTGCTAAATGTGTATATACAAGAAAATCGACTTTATACTTAATATACGATCACGGAATTTTTCTAAATGCACTGCCGTTATGCTGTCTTGGCTTTATGTAAACTTCAGCTCGTTAAAGAAGGTTTGTAAACTTAAATGTGTTAAACTAAGGATTTGAAGCATTTCGATATCGATTGCTAAATGTGTATATACAAGAAAATTGATTTTATACCTTAATAAAAGATTACGGAATTTTTCTAAATGCACTGGCGTTATACCGTTAAGGATTTTTGTAGACTTCAGTAAGGTAAAGAAAATTTATTAACGTAAATATGCTAATCTCATGATTTGAAGAATTTCGATATCGATTGCTAAATGTGTGTATACAAAAAAATCGACCTTAAACTTAAATATAAGAATACGGAATTCTTCTAAATGCACTGCCGTTATGCCGTTATGGCTTTATGTAAACTTCAGTAAGTTAAAGAAAATTTATTAACTTAAATATGTAAAAGAAATGATTCGAAGCAATTCGATATCGATTGCTAAATGTGTACTTTATACTTAACATGCACTGCCGTTATGCCGACATGGCTTTATATAAACTTCAGTTTATTAAAGAAGGTTTATAAGCTTAAATATGTTAACCTAAAGATTTGAGGTATTTGCTAAATGTGTATATACAAAAAAATCGACTTTAAACCTAAATATAAGAATACGGAATTCTTCCAAGTGCAATGCCATTATACAGTTGAGGATTTATGTAGACTTCAGTAAGATATAGAAAGTTAATTAACTTTAATATGTTAATCTAATGATTTGAAGAACTTCGATATCGATTGCTTAATGTGTATATAAAAGAAAATCGACTTTATACCTAAATATACGATAACGGAATTCTTCTAAATGCACTGCCGTTGTACCGTTAAGGCTTTATGTAAACTTAAGTCCGTTAAAGAAGGTTTATTAACTCAAATATGTTAACCGAAAGATTTGAAGCATTTCGATATCGATTGCTAAATGGGTATATACAAGAAAATCGACTTTATACCCAAATATAAGATTACGGAATTCTTCCAATGCACTGCCGTTATACCGTTAAGGCTTTATGTAAACTTCAGTAAGGTAAAGAAGGTTAATTAACTTAAATATGTTATTATAATGATTTGAAGAATTTCGATATCGATTGCTTAATGTGTGTATAAAAAAAATCGACTTTATACCTAAATATACGATAACGGAATTCTTCTAAATGCACTGCCGTTGTACCGTTAAGGCTTTATGTAAACTTCAGTTCGTTAAAGAAGGTTTATTAACTCAAATATGTTAACCTAAAGATTTGAAGCATTTCGATATCGATTGCTAAATGTGTATATACAAGAAAATCGACTTTATACCTAAATATACGATAAAGGAATTCTTCCAAATGCACTGCCGTTGTGCCGTCATGGCATTATGTCAACTTCAGTTCGTTAAAGAAGGTTTGTAAACTTAAATATAATAAACTAAAGATTTGAAGAATTTCGATATCGATTGCTAAATGTGTATATACAAGAAAATCGACTTTATGCCTAAATATACGATAACGGAATTCTTCTAAATGCACTGCCGTTATGCCGTTAAGGCTTTATGTAAACTTCAGTTCGTTAAAGAAGGTTTGTAAACTTAAATATGTTAGACTAAAGATTTGAAGAATTTCGATATCGATTGCTTAATGTGTACATACAAGAAAATCGACTTTATATTTAAGATAACGGAATTCTTCTAAATGCACTGCCGTTATACCGTTAAGGCCTAATGTAAACTTCAGTAAGATAAAGAAAGTTGATTAACTTAAATACGTCAATCTAATGATTTGAAGCAATTCGATATCGATTGCTAAATGGGTATATACAAGAAAATCGACTTTATACCTAAATATAAGATTACGTAATTCTTCTAAATGCAGTGCCGTTTTGCCGCATTGGCTTTATGTAGACTTCAGTAAGTTAAAGAAGGTTAATTTACTTAAATATGTTAAACTAATGATTTGAAGAATTTCGATATCGACTGCTAAATGTGTATATACAAGATAATCGACTTTATACCTAAATATACGATAACGGAATTCTTCTAAATGCACTGCCGTTATGCCGTCTTGGCTTTATGTAAACTTCATTTCGTTAAAGAAGGTTTATTAACTCAAATATGTTAAACTAATGATTTAAATCATTTCGATATCGATTGCTAAATGTGTATATACAACAAACTCGACTTTATACCTAAATATAAGATTACGGAATTCTTCTAAATGCACTGCCGTTATGCCGTTATGGCTTTATGTAAACTTCAGTTCGTTAAAGAAGGTTTGTAAACTTAAATATGTTAAACTAAAGATTTGAAGAATTTCGATATCGACTGCTAAATGTGTATATACAAGAAAATCGACTTTATACCTAAATATACGATAACGGAATTCTTCTAAATGCACTGCCGTTATGCCGTCTTGGCTTTATGTAAACTTCAGTTCGTTAAAGAAGGTTTATTAACTCAAATATGTTAAACTAAAGATTTGAAGCATTTCGATATCGATTGCTAATGTGTATATACAAGAAAATCGACTTTATACCTAAATATACGATAACAGAATTCTTCTAAATGCACTGCCGTTATGCCGTCTTGGCTTTATGTAAACTTCAGTTCGTTAAAGAAGGTTTATTAACTCAAATATGTTACACTAAAGATTTGAAGCATTTCGATATCGATTGCTAAATGTGTATATACAAGAAAATCGACTTTATACCTAAATATAAGATTACGGAATTCTTCCAAATGCACTGCCGTTATGGCGTTATGGCTTTATGTAAACTTCAGTTCGTTAAAGAAGGTTTGTAAACTTAAATATTATAAACTAAAGATTTGAAGTATTTCGATATCGATTGCTAAATGTGTATATACAAGAAAATCGACTTTATACCTAAATATACGATAACGGAATTCTTCTAAATGCACTGCCTTTATGCCGTCATGGCAATATGTAAACTTCAGTTCGTTAAAGAAGGTTTGTAAACTGAAATATGTTAAACTAAAGATTTGAAGAATTTCGATATCGATTGCTAAATGTGTATATACAAGAAAATCGACTTTATACCTAAATATACGATAACGGAATTTTTCTAAATGCACTGCCGTTATGCCGTCTTGGCTTTACGTAAACTTCAGTTCGTTAAAGAAGGTTTGTAAACTTAAATATGTTAAACTAAAATTTGAAAAATTTCGATATCGATTGCTAAATGTGTATATACAAGAAAATCGACTTTATACCTAAATATACGATAACGGAATTCTTCCAAATGCACTGCCGTTATGGCGTTATGGCTTTATGTAAACTTCAGTTCGTAAAGAAGGTTTGTAAACTTAAATATGTTAAACTAAAGATTTGAAGAATTTCGATATCGATTGCTAAATATGTATATACAAGAAAATCGACTTTATATTTAAGATTACGGAATTCTTCCAAATGCACTGCCGTTATACCGTTAAGGCTTTACGTAAACTTCAGTAAGGTAAAGAAAGTTAATTAACTTAAATTTGTTAATCTTATGATTTGAAGAATTTCAATATCGATTGCTAAATGTGTATATAAAAGAAAATCGACTTTGTCCCTAAACATAAGGTTACGGAATTCTTCCAAATGCACTGCCGTTATGGCGTTATGACTTTATGTAAACTTCAGTTCGTAAAGAAGGTTTGTAAACTTAAATATGTTAACCTAAAGATTTGAAGAATTTCGATATCGATTGCTAAATGTGTATATACAAGAAAATCGACTTTATACTTAATATACGATCACGGAATTTTTCTAAATGCACTGCCGTTATGCTGTCTTGGCTTTATGTAAACTTCAGCTCGTTAAAGAAGGTTTGTAAACTTAAATGTGTTAAACTAAGGATTTGAAGCATTTCGATATCGATTGCTAAATGTGTATATACAATAAAATTGATTTTATATCTTTATAAAAGATTACGGAATTTTTCTAAATGCACTGGCGTTATACCGTTAAGGATTTTTGTAGACTTCAGTAAGGTAAAGAAAATTTATTAACGTAAATATGCTAATCTCATGATTTGAAGAATTTCGATATCGATTGCTAAATGTGTGTATACAAAAAAATCGACCTTAAACTTAAATATAAGAATACGGAATTCTTCTAAATGCACTGCCGTTATGCCGTTATGGCTTTATGTAAACTTCAGTAAGTTAAAGAAAATTTATTAACTTAAATATGTAAAAGAAATGATTCGAAGCAATTCGATATCGATTGCTAAATGTGTACTTTATACTTAACATGCACTGCCGTTATGCCGACATGGCTTTATATAAACTTCAGTTTATTAAAGAAGGTTTATAAGCTTAAATATGTTAAACTAAAGATTTGAGGTATTTGCTAAATGTGTATATACAAAAAAATCGACTTTAAACCTAAATATAAGAATACGGAATTCTTCCAAGTGCAATGCCATTATACAGTTGAGGATTTATGTAGACTTCAGTAAGATATAGAAAGTTAATTAACTTTAATATGTTAATCTAATGATTTGAAGAACTTCGATATCGATTGCTTAATGTGTATATAAAAGAAAATCGACTTTATACCTAAATATACGATAACGGAATTCTTCTAAATGCACTGCCGTTGTACCGTTAAGGCTTTATGTAAACTTCAGTTCGTTAAAGAAGGTTTATTAACTCAAATATGTTAACCTAAAGATTTGAAGCATTTCGATATCGATTGCTAAATGGGTATATACAAGAAAATCGACTTTATACCCAAATATAAGATTACGGAATTCTTCCAATGCACTGCCGTTATACCGTTAAGGCTTTATGTAAACTTCAGTAAGGTAAAGAAGGTTAATTAACTTAAATATGTTATTATAATGATTTGAAGAATTTCGATGTCGATTGCTAAATATGTATATAGAAGAAAATCGACTTTATACCTAAACATAAGATTACGGAATTCTTCTAAATGCACTGCCGTTATGCCGCCATGGCTTTATGTTAGCTTGAGTGCGTGAAAGAAGGTTCATTTACTTAAATATGTTAAACTAATGATTTAAATCATTTCGATATCGATTGCTAAATGTGTATATACAACAAACTCGACTTTATACCTAAATATAAGATTACGGAATTCTTCTAAATGCACTGCCGTTATGCCGTTAAGGCTTTATGTAAACTTCAGTTCGTTAAAGAAGGTTTGTAAACTTAAATATGTTAAACTAAAGATTTGAAGCATTTCGATATCGATTGCTAAATGGGTATATACAAGAAAATCGACTTTATACCCAAATATAAGATTACGGAATTCTTCCAATGCACTGCCGTTATACCGTTAAGGCTTTATGTAAACTTCAGTAAGGTAAAGAAGGTTAATTAACTTTATACCTAAACATAAGATTACGGAATTCTTCTAAATGCACTGCCGTTATGCCGCCATGGCTTTATGTTAGCTTGAGTGCGTTAAAGAAGGTTCATTTACTTAAATATGTTAAACTAATGATTTGAAGCATTTCGATATCGATTGCTAAATGTGTATATACAAGAAAATCGACTTAATACCTACATATAAGATTACGGAATTCTTCCAAATGCACTGCCGTTATGCCGTCATGGCTTTATGTTATGTTGAGTGCGTTAAAAAAGGTTTATTAACTTAAATATGTTAAACTAATGATCTGAAGCATTTCGATATCGATTGCTAAATGTGTATATACAACAAAATCGACTTTATACATAAATATAAGATTACGGAATTCTTCTTAATGCATTGCCGTTATGCCGTCATGGCATTATGTAAACTTCAGTTCGTTAAAGAAGGTTTGTAAACTTAAATACGTTAAACTAAAGATTTGAAGAATTTCGATATCGATTGCTAAATGTGTATATGCAAGAAAATCGACTTTATACTTAAATATACGATATTGGAATTCTTCTAAATGCACTGCCGTTATGGCGTTATGGCTTTATGTAAACTTTAGTTCGTTAAAGAAGGTTTATTAACTCAAATATGTTAAACTAAAGATTTGAAGCATTTCGATATCGATTGCGAAATGTGTATATACCAGAAAATCGACTTTATACCTAAATATAAGATTACGGAATTCTACCAAATGCACTGCCGTTATACCGTTAAGGCGTTGTGTAAACTTCAGTTCGTTAAGGAACGTTTGTAAACTTAAATATGTTAAACTAAAGATTTGAAGAATTTCGATATCGATTGCTAAATGTGTATATGCAAGAAAATCGACTTTATACCCAAATATAAGATTACGGAATTTTTCTAAATACACTGCCGTTATGCCGCCATGGCTTTATGTTAGCTTGAGTGCGTTAAAGAAGGTTTATTAACTTAAATATGTTAAACTAATGATTTGAAGCATTTCGATATCGATTGCTAAATGTGTATATACAAGAAAATCGACTTTATACCCAAATATAAGATTACGGGGTTCTTCCAAATGCACTGCCGTTATACCGTCATGGCATAATGTAAACTTCAGTTCGTTAAAGAAGGTTTGTAAACTTAAATATGTTAAACTAATGATTTGAAGCATTTCGATATCGATTGCTAAATGTGTATATAGAAGAAAATCGACTTTATACCTGAATATAAGTTTACGGAATTCTTCTAAATGCACTGCCGTTATACCGTTAAGGCTTAATGTAGACTTCAGTAAGATAAAGAAAGTTAATTAACTTAAATATGTTGATCTAATGATTTGAAGCATTTCGATATCGATTGCTTAATGTGTATATAGAAGAAAATCGACTTTATACCTAAATATAAGATTACGGAATTCTTCTAAATGCACCGCCGTTATACCGTTAAGGCTTAATGTAGACTTCAGTAAGATAAAGAAAGTTAATTAACTTAAATTTGTTAATCTAATGATTTGAAACATTTCGATATCAATTGCTTAATGTGTATATAGAAGAAAATCGACTTTATACCTAAATATAAGATTACGGAATTCTTCTAAAGGCACTGCTATTATACCATTAAGGCTTTATGTACTCTTAAGTAAGATAAAGAAAGTTAATTAACTTAAATATGTTAATCTAATGATATGAAGTATTTCGATATCGATTGCTAAATGTGTATATACAACAATATCGACATTATACCTAAATATGAGATAACGGAATTCTTCTAAGTGTACTGCTGTTATACCGTTAAGGCTTTACGTAAACTTCAGTTCGTTAAAGAAGGTTAATTAACTTTAATATGTTAAACTAATGATTTGAAGCATTTCGAAATCGATTGCTAAATGTGTATATAGAAGAAAATCGACTTTATACCCAAATAAAAGATTACGGAATTTTTCTAAATACACTGCTGTTATGCCGCCATGGCTTTATGTTAGCTTGAGTGCGTTAAAGAAGGTTTATTAACTTAAATATGTTAAACTAATGATTTGAAGCATTTCGATATCGATTGCTAAATGTGTTTATACAAGGAAATCGACTTTATATATAAGATTACGGAATTCTTCCAAATGCACTGCCGTTATACCGTTAAAGCTATTTGTAAACTTCAGTAAGGTAAAGAAGGTTAATTAACTTAAATATGTTAAATTAATGATTCGAAGCATTTCGAAATCGATTGCTAAATGTGTACATAGAAGAAAATCGACTTTATACCTAAATATAAGGTTACGGAAGTCTCTTAAAACACTGCCGTTATACCGTTAAGGCTTAATGTAGACTTCAGTATGATAAAGAAAGTTAATTAACTTATATATGTTAATCTAATGATTTGAAGTATTTCGATATCGATTGTTAAATGTGTATATACAACAATATCGACTTTATACCTAAATATAAGTTTACGGAATTCTTCTAAATGCACTGCCGTTATGCCGTCATGGTTTTATGTAAACATCAGCTCGTTAAAGAAGGTTTTTAAACTTAAATATGTTAAACTAAAGGTTTGGAGCATTTCGATATCGATTGCTAAATGAATATATTCAAAAAAATCGACTTTATACCTAAATATAAGATTACGGAATTCTTCTAAATGCACTGCCGTTATGCCGTCATGGCTTTATGTCAACTTCAGTTCGTTAAAGAAGGTTTATTAACTTAAATATGTTAAACTTATGATTTCAAGCATTTCGATGTCGATTGCTAAATGTGTATGTACAACAAAAACGACTTTGTACCTAAATACAAGATTACGGAATTCTTCTAAATGAACTGCCGTTATGCCGTCATTGCTTTATGTAAACTTCAGTTCGTTAAAGAAGGTTTGTAAATTTGAATATGTTAAACTAAAGATTTGACACATTTCGATATCGATTGCTAAATGTGTATATACAAGAAAATCGACTTTATACCTAAATATAAGAATACGGAGTTCTTCTAAATGCACTGCCGTTATACCATTAAGGCTTTATGTGGACTTCAGTAAGATAAAGAAAGTTAATTAACTTAAATATGTTAGATTAGATTAGATTGAGATTGAGGTATGCACTGCGACCTTGGGTCTATTGTGCCCTCTCCTAGCTCACAGGAACTCCCCAAGCCCCAGCAAATCGATGAATTCTAGGATTTTGCTGGGAGCTAGTGAGTCGATGCGATCCCTATTTGGAAATATGGTTCCAAGGGCCTTAGACCTGCGTCTCCAGACTGCGATGCAGTCGATTAGCAGATGCTCCGGGGTTTCAGGCTCCCTGTCGCAGAACCGGCAGTTGCCGCAAGAGGCTAGTCCTAGGTTATGTAGGTGCCTATTTAACTTGCAGTGGCCGGTATAGAATGCGACCAAGAGCCTGAGTTTAGTCCTTGGGAGGTTTATTATTGATTTGAACCTGTTAAGGTTGTACCCCCCTATTAACAACTTGGCATGCCGCATGCCATGCGCCCGTTGCCAATGACCTTCTCTACCCACTCTTTCTTCCTTACGCAGAAGCTCCTTTATAGTGTGGGTGCCCACCCCAGTGAACGGTTCGGGCCCTACCATGTTTGTGGAGGCTGCGGAGCGGGCTAGCTCGTCAGCCAGTTCATTGCCGGCTATGCCTTTATGACCTGGTACCCAGATTAGGTGTACCTGGTTCACTTCCGCTAACCTGTTTAGCCGTTCTCTGCACTCCTGCACTAGCAGCGATCTGATCTCGTAAGCGGAGATCGCTTTCAGTGCCGCTTGGCTATCGCTGAGTATGGATATGCGCTCATTTCGATAGTTGCGATGGAGATTTATCTCTATGCACCGACTTATGACCAAGACTTCGGCCTGGAAGATACTGGGGAATCTGCCCATCGGTATGGATAACCTCGTGCGTGGACCTGCGATCCCTGCACCAATACCTTCCGACGTCTTGGAGCCGTCAGTGTACCACTTTAGTGTACTATCCCTCAGCACCAGCTCAAGAGTGGAATCATTCCACTCGCTCTTGCTGCCAAGGGTAACCTTGAACTTCCTCGTGAAATTTATTGTTTTTGTAATCCCGTCCTTCGGGAGGAGGGCAATTGGAATGTTGCCACTTATCATCTCCATCCTCTGGGACGAGATTGCTTTGCCTTTGCCGCATCCTTCTGCCGTTATTTGCAGGAGTGAATGCTTGGCTACTTGACCTATCACTATGTGGAGCGGTGTGAGCTCCAGCAGGACCTCCAGTGCCGCCGTTGGGCATGTCCGCATAGCGCCCGTCATGCAGACGCATGCTAGCCGCTGAAGCCTCGATAGTTTTAACACCACCGAGGCCTGTGCCGCCACGGAGGCCCAGGACACTGCTCCATATGTGACTATCGGTCGCACAATCATGGTGTACAACCACCTGACAATCCTTGGCTTGCAACCCCAGGATCTTCCTGCCAGACGATTGCACACCATTAGTGCCTTTGTCGCCTTGACCATGGTTTGGTTCACGTGCTGTTTCCACCGCAAAGTGGAATCCAGCGTAAGACCAAGATACTTTACCTTGTTGGTCATCTCGATCTCACTGCCCCCAAGTGTGAGGTTCCTAAGCCCGGGTAGGGACCTACGCCTCGTGAACGGGACGATGGTTGTCTTCGAGGGGTTGATACTTAGTCCAACTCCCCTGCACCACTCCATTGCTAGGTTTAAACCTCGTTGCACTAGATCACAGAGAGTGTCCACAAACTTGCCCCTCGCTATAATCACGATATCGTCCGCGTATCCTTGGCATCGGATACCATTGACGGTTAGCAATGCTAACAAGTCGTCCACAACAAGGCTCCATAGCAGGGGCGACAGTACACCACCTTGCGGACAGCCCCTTGTTGTGCCAAAACGAATCTTTGTGCCCCCTGCTGTGGTCTCAGCAACCCTAGTGCGCAGAACCGCCTCTATCCATCTACGCACCGGTGCTTCCACATTTCTACCCTCCAGTGCCATGGCTACACTTCTATGAGACGTGTTGTCAAAAGCACCCTCGATATCTAAGAAGGCGCATAGCATAACCTCCCCTTTCTCCAGTGAGCTCTCTATCTCAGAGGTCAGCTGGTACAGAGCCGTGCTTGTTGATCTGCCAGCTCTGTATGCATGCTGAGCCGCATGCAGGGGTGCAGTCTTCAGCGCCTTCGACCTTAAATGATAATCAATTATCTTTATTTAGCCATCGAGTAGTCCTTCCTTCCCACTTTCGGTATGAAGATAACCTCCGCTGTCCTCCATGGTTCAGGGATGTAGGCCAACGCAAGGCTCTCCCGCAGCAGCCTAATCAGGTGTGGCATCAGGATCTGCTCACCCTGTTGTAGAAGCGCTGGGAAGATGCCGTCCACTCCCGGAGACTTGAACCTTTCGAACGAGGCCGTTGCCCACCTGATCGAGTCCGCAGTAAACAACTGTTTAGCGATAGCCCAATCTGTGCGGGACGGCCTGTGTTCGATTGCGGGCAGACACCGGTAAGCCGGAATTGTCTCCGGGAAGTGAGCACGCAAGAGCTCTGTGGCTCTGTCCTCCACGTTGGTCGTGAATGTCCCGTCATTCCTTTTAATGGCTAGCACTGTGTCCGTCTTCCCTTTAGCCAGAGCCTTGTGCAGCCTAGCAGCTTCTGGTGTGGAGAAGACGTTTTCACAGAACCTCCTAAACCTAGCCTGTTTAGCAGACGTGATCTCTTTGTTATACAGAGTCAGGTTGTTCCTATACTCTCCCCAGACCCCTGTACGCTTAGCCTTGTTGAATAGGCTGCGTACCTTCTTCCTGAGGTCTGCGAGTTTCTTTGTCCACCAGGAGCAATTGCGCCTGTCTGTGGGCACCCCTATGGGGCAGCTGTCATGGTACGCGTTGATGATGGACCCGTTGAGCGCGGTCAATCTGCTCTCCACTCCCGGGCCCGTTACGCTACTGTCAGCCTGCTCCTCCCTCTTCAGTCCCTCTTCTAGCCTCTCCCTGAAGGTGCTCCAATTGGTCCTTCGAGGATTACGTCTTGGAGGGAATAGCTTGACCTCCGCCCTCAGCGCAAACCTTACAATTTTGTGGTCCGACAGGGAGGGCTCAGTTGAGACTCTCCACTGCGAGACCATTCCGGTTGCAGGTTCATTGCTTAGGGTTATGTCCAGCACTTCCCTCCTGCTTATAGTAATGAATGTGGGTTCACACCCTACATTCTCTATCGCTAAGTTACTGCCTACTATATATTCTAAAAGGGACTCACCTCTCGCGTTACAGTCGGTGCTGCCCCACTCCGAATGGTGGGCGTTTGCGTCACAGCCGATGATAAGGGGGAGCTTGTGCAGCCTGCAGTGCTCTACCAGCCTTTCCACCTCCACCGGGGGTGCCGTTGCTGCCTCTCCCGGAAAGTATGCCGAAGCCAGGACGAAGTCTTTGCCCTCAGTGTCCCTGGCCTGCACCGCCACCAAGTCCTGCGTCAGAAACTCTGAAATGCAAAAGAAATCAATATTGCTTCTAACAGCTATACACGTCCTAGGCCTCTCGCTAGAGAGGTCCAAGATTACCTTGTTTGCCTCCGTCTTGAGGCCCTTCACCTCTCCTTTATAAGTCCACGGCTCCTGGATCAGCAGTGCGCCCAGTTTCTCCGCAGTGAACCTGCTTGCTATGACAGCTGAGGCTGCCGCCGCATGATGCAGGTTCACTTGGGCAATTTCCATGTTGACGGCCATCATAGTATGGGTTCGAGGAAGGAGAGATCCTCTTCCCCGCCGTCAACCGCACTGCTGTCCACTGGGCCTCCAAGTCCGTCCAAGAGCTCCTGTGTGGACGGTAGCTCCGCGTATCGGCCATCGCCGGGGACGCCTGTGGTCGTTACAGGCACTGCCTGTCCAGACCCGCTCCCGCAGGGCTGCTCCGCCATCTCGTCCACTAAATATGTTAATCTAATGATTTGAAGCATTTCGATATCGATTGCTTAACGTGTGTATACAAGAAAATCGACTTTATACCAAATATAGGAATACGGAATTCTTCCAAATGCACTGCCGTAATACCGTTAAGGCTTTATGTAAACTTCAGTAAGGTAAAGAAAATTAATTAACTTAAATATGTTGAACTAATGATTTGAAGAATTTCGATATCGACTGCTAAATGTGTATATAAAGGAGATCGGCTCTTATACCTAAATATAAGATTACGGAATCTTCTAAATGCACTGCCGTTTTGACGCCATGGTTTTGTTATCCTGAGTGCGTTAAAGAAGGCTTATTAACTTAAATATGTTAAACTAATGACGTAGCATTTCGATATCGATTGCTAAATGGGCATATACAAGAAAATCGACTTTATACCTAAATATAAGATTACGGAATTCTTCCAAATGCACTGCCATTATACCGTTAAGGCTTTATGTAGACTTCAGTTCGTTAAAGCAGGTTTATTAACTTAAATATGGTAAACTAATGATTTGAAGCATTTTGATATCGATTGCTAAATGTGTATATAGAAGAAAATCGACTTTATACCTAAACATAAGATTACGGAATTCTTCTAATTGCACTGCCGTTATACCATTAAGGCTTTACGTAGACTTCAGTAAGATAAAGAAAGTTAATTTACTTAAGTATGTTAAACTAATGATTTGAAGCATTTCGATAATCGATTGCTAAATGCTAAATATGTTAATCTAATGATTTGAGCATTTGATATCGATTGCTTAATGTGTGTATACAAGAAAATCGACTTTATACCCAAATATAGGATTACGGAATTCTTCCAAATGCGCTGCCGTAATGCCGCCAAGGCTTTATGTTAGCTTCAGTGCGGTAAAGAAAGTTAATTAACTTAAATATGTTATACTAATGATTTGAAGCATTTCAATATCGACTGCTAAATGTGTATATACAACAAAATCGACTTTATACCTAAATATAAGATTACGGAATTCTTCTAAAAGCACTGCCGTTATGCCGCATTGGCTTTATGTCATCCTGCAGTGCGTTAAAGATGGCTTAATTAACTTAAATATGTTAAACTAAAGATTTGAAGCATTTCGATATCGAATGCTAAATGTGGTATATACAAGAAAATCGACTTTATACCTAAATATAAGATTACGGAAATCTTCCAAATGCACTGCCATTATACCGTTAAGGCTTTATGTAGACTTCAGTTCGATAAAGCAGGTTAATTAACTTAAATATGGTAAACTAATGATTTGAAGCATTTCGATACCGATTGCTATATATGTATATAGAAGAAAATCGACTTTATACCTAAATATAAGATTACGGAATTCTTCCAAATGCACTGCCGTTATTCCGTTAAGGCTTTATGTAAACTTCAGTAAGGTAAAGATGGTTAATTAACTTAAATATGTTAAACTAACGATTTGAAGAGTTTCGATATCGATTGCTAAATGTGTATATAGAAGAAAATCGACTTTATACCTAAATATAAGGTTACGGAAATCTTCTAAAACACTGCCGTTATACCGCTAAGGCTTAATGTAGACTTCAGTAAGATAAAGAAAGTTAATTAACTTAAATATGTTAATCTAATGATTTGA
The DNA here is from genome assembly GCA_037783105.1 of Bactrocera zonata. Taxonomy (NCBI): domain Eukaryota; kingdom Metazoa; phylum Arthropoda; class Insecta; order Diptera; family Tephritidae; genus Bactrocera; species Bactrocera zonata. Next base: position 469 of record JBAWJQ010005742.1, on the reverse strand, counting down.
AGTATTTCGATATCGATTGCTTAATGTGTATATACAACAATATCGACTTTATACCTAAATATAAGATTACGGAATTCTTCTAAATGCACTGCCGTTATGCCGTCATGATTTTATGTAAACTTCAGTTCGTTAAAGAAGGTTTGTAAACTTAAATATGTTAAACTAAAGATTTGAAGCTTTCGATATCGATAGCTAAATGTATATATTTAAGAAAATCGACTTTATACCTAAATATAAGTTTCCGGAATTCTTCCAAATGCACTGCCGTTATACCGTTAAGGCTGTATGTAGACTTCAGTAAGGTAAAGAAGGTTAATTAACTTAAATATGTTAAACTAATGATTTAGAGCATTTCGATATCGATTGCTAAATGTGTATATACAAGAAAATCGACTTTATACCTAAATATAAGATTACGGAATTCTTCTAAATGCACTGCCGTTATGCCGCTATGGCTTTATGTTAGCTT
>JBAWJQ010005741.1:0-18486 GCA_037783105.1 Bactrocera zonata | reverse complement strand
GAAAGGATTACGATCCTTTTGTCTACAAATGTATTTCTGGGAAACATAAGATAATAAGAAAAGGATAAAGATCTCTTTTTTACAAATGTATTTCTGGGAAAATAAGAATTCATATTTTTGGACTACTATGTAATAATTGTGGCATAAATTTTAAATACCAATTAAAATAATAAATTTAAAATGGGAAATGATATTTTGATTTATGCTTGTATAAGTTTATTAAATTTAAGACTTTGCTCATTCCTAACCCAATTTGCATAATTATTCTGTAAATTAACAATATTAAACTAAATATTAATTTTTTTGAAAAATGTTATTTTGAAAATGTACTTTTTTTTATTTTTATAATATAACACAACACAATCGTCTTAATATTCGCTCTTCTAAATTTCATATTACTGAAATGAAAATGCCGTCGGCATATGTGTAAATGGGATATGTTGCCTCTTCGAAATTTTCATAGAAATGAAAACTGCGCTGTCAAACTGCTGAAGTGACAGCTTATTGCTTACAATATATGGTAAACTAATTAGTTTGCCATATATTGTAAGAAATAAGCAATATGGAATCTCCACAGGCAATAGGCACGGAAAAACAGTTAGTAAGACATAGATTTTATCCTGTCGAGACGGCCCGTTAGCGTTTGTATTCTATTTGTGTGCTTAGCCACTCTCAATCAATAATGCCATACCGCGCAAATATATTTTTATTTGATGATTTCTTATATTTTTGAAAATATGTGTTCCCTTTCTATAGCGCATATTATTATTTTAATACATTTCCAGAGGCAACATAGATTTTTAAAATTTAACAAAACAATTATAGAAAAAAACCTCAATTCTTTGAATATTTTGATAAAATAATTTTGATAAACGCAAACGTTCATATCAGAACAAAGAAAACAAACGTCATGCGAACTATGTACAAGAGGGCATAAACTGATATCTTGCGAGAAGTTTAAAAAACTAAAATTTAATGAAAGAAACAATTTCGTGAGATCAAAAAAATTATGCACAAATTGCTTGTCACATGCGCACACATATAAAAATTACAAAAGCAAATTCAATTGCATATATTGTCACAAAAGACATCACTCAATGCTTCATTACAGCATATAAATTAATAAAAAACTTAGTTATGTTTTTTATTTTATTTATTTTTTTCTCTTGCTTACGCAAGAGCAGCCGTTTCCACCGGTAGAGTTATTACAACTGAATTTGATTATTAAAATATTGCGGCGACTACGCCTAAATACCTGACTCTTAGTTGCTTTGCCGTGTGACTTGCAAAAGTGCAATTCGGCAATTTACCTCTTGCTCCTATTACCTTTTCCGGTGTGGTTGTTGTCACGCGCTACCTGGTTGACACTTCGCTCAAACCTGCCGACGCAGCGTCAGCGATATCGGTGGGAGTGGAGTGTTGACCGGATACGTGTTTACCGGTGTTAACTACCCCCCCTCTTGAAATGAAGGCGTCCTCGGCTTCTTTGATGACTTTATTCAATATCACCATGCTAGTTCGTCTTCGTTTCACTAAGATTGCTCCAATTACAGACATGACAAATAGGAGCAAGAGAAGTGCGCCCCCTGATTGTAATGAACGGGCGTTAACGAGATCATGTAGCCTCGCTATGTGCTTAATGTTCCTCATATTTACTTTCTGTAAGTATGGTAACGATAGCAAATTAATGTGTTCGGTGAAATTTACATATTGTGCGCGAGCAGCTTCGGGATGCGATCGAATAGTTTTAGCCCAGTTGATGTAGGTCGTAGTGTTTACCATAATCTCTGAATCAAATGTTACAAGGAAAGTTCCCTCGTTAGTTTCGTCAAGTTCTGAGATTGTATAGACGCTGGTTGATCGTTGATTACCAGGATGCCATTATCAACTTCCTCAATAGCGGGGACGTTATCGGCGGATTTTGACTTACATTTTGCGGAGTGTTGGTTAAGTAGTTGTAGCGTACAGGGGCTTTCCTTCAGAGGCTGACAAAAGTTTGCCGCTATAGCTTCCTTGCAGTTGTAGAGTGGAATGTATCTACCATTACATTCAGCAATAACATCTGTTTCTAGAGAGATAATTTTGCCGTCATGGATCACTGGCAGCAACTTTACATTATTACAGAATCTGTCTATTTTTGGGAATTTAATAACAAAGTAAATGCAATTTGTATCTTGAAATATCTTAATTTTAGAAATGGACAATAAATCACTTATGCTAATATTTGCAGAGTGTTCAGCAGCTAACAACTCATTGATCTCCATACCATTTAGCAGGATAGGGTTGACGATATTTAACCTGCCCAGAGTGATTGACGTTAAAATGGTTTCCAATTCCATTATAACTGCTCTATTTCTGGCGGAGGCTAGAGAAAAGAGATATCCCGTATCTATTTGAGTGCTTTTTGCATTTTGTAGTAATTTGTTTACTGTCACTGTCAATTCGTTTATTTTCTTTTGTGTAGCTGAATTTATTGCTATTTGTTGTTCGTTTGTTTCTAATAGGGCATTGGTTCTGGTCTCGAGCATTTCAAAGTCGTCGGAGTCTGGAGTCCCTGTTATGTATTTCAAGGCAGTCCCCAGAATATTTATACCTCTAGCGTACCGATGGTTTATTTTTATTGCGTCCAATAGTTGCAATATTTCATTAGCGTCATTCTCTAATAGTCGTTTAATATGTGATTGTGGGAATTGGATCAGTAGTTCGTTTGTCTCCTCAGCTATTGCTTCGAATGTTGATAAATTAGTTCTATGAAGTAGAAAGTCATGCTGCTCATAAACAGCTACAGCTCCGGATGTAATTGGAATGTAATAAGAGTTGGTATAGTCGAGTATTCCCGCGTTAGCTCGAAAGCATAACGAAAGCAGTATGGTCCTAAGGGCGACAGAAGGGAGAGCGGTCAGTGTCTCAAATTACTTTTGTGCACTTTTCGTTCATCAATTATAACAAATGTCCCAAGATCCTTTTGGATTACTTTTTCGGTGTAAAGTTTTGAAAATTTGTTTCCTATTCTTTTATTAGATTTCACATAAACTTTATCCCCTGGATTATACTGTCGTGTTTGTCTATTTTCGTTATGTTTTTGTAAATCTTTCTGCTGAATAAGTGTAAGTCTAGTTTTTATTTCCCTTATTAATTCGTCCGGTGTTGAATGTATTACGTCTATTGGTTTTTTGTTCGTTACTGAATGAATTGTGCGGTTGTACTTAGATGTGGCTAGCAGAATTAGCTCAGTTGTGTTAGCGATACCAGTCTCAAGCTTCTGACAGCGGGCGATTTCCGTGAGGGTACTGTGGAATCTTTCTACCTGACCGTTCGTCGTACTATGGGCGGGTGGGGTGTTGTAGATTTCGATGCCAAAGTGATTTTTGAGTATAGATTTAATGGTTTCTGAATTCAAAGATCTCTCATTGTCACAGACCAACACCTTAGTATTTCTGTAAAAGTTGAGAAGTTCGTATATGGCTTCTTTAACATCAACTATGGCTCTAGATTTGATTGGAAATACTATTGCAAACTTTGAGAACTTGTCTATTGATGTTAGGAAATGTGTCTTATCGGTGGAATAAATGTCTACATGAAGGATTTCTCCTGGATATTCAGGTAAAGGAGTCGATCCTATTTCTGGGTTTGGGGGATGCCGTTGGTATTTGGCCTCGTGGCATATCTTGCAATTAGAAATTATTTCCCTCAAAATTTGTCGTATTTCGGGGAAATAGTAACTTTCAAGGACTTGTTCCTGGTTTTCGCGGAGTGACCGATGAGCTCGGTTATGTTCAGTTTGAAGTATCTCGCGCTGGTCATCTTTGTTGAAGACATCTATTACCTGTTTGGTGGTATGACGGAATTTGGCGGCCGGATATGCCGTGACCAGCTCATCTTGAATCCTTGCCAAGATGGGCAATTCACACTGCAAGCCGTTCACAACATTTGGGTTGACGCATTGTTTTATAGTTTTCATCAGTTCCCCTACGTTATTGAACGATATTCGGTGACTCATTCGGGATTTAAATATAATTTTCGAGTTAAGCGTTGTGGAATTTCCTTCCTCAAGGACTATTTGGTTCCGAAAACAATTTATGGGGTTCTTTACAGTGGGGATTGTTTGAGACAGTGACTCTTCGCTATTCGTAGCCATGCTTGCCGAGTCCATGTCGTGGTCTAATGCATTTATATGTTGTCGGGAGAGGGCGTCTGCGACGAAGTTTCCCTTACCAGGCTTGTAATGAAACTGCGGTGAAAATTCTTCAACAAAGGCACGCCATCTTTTCATTTTTGCGTTCGGATTTTTGTCGGATAAGGCGAATGTGAGGGGTTGGTGGTCGGTGTAAATATTCAAATTCTTTACGCCATACAAATAATTACGCAGCTTTTGTAGAGCCCATACTATTGCCAGCAGTTCTCTCTCGTTGGTAGCGTAGTTCTCTTCGGTTGAAGAGAGGGTCCTGGAAATCATCGTGATAGGTCTTCCATTCTGTGACAGAACGGCGCCTATAGCATAAGAAGAGGCATCTGTAGTCAGATCAAATGTTTGCTTGTACTCAGGATAAAGAAGTAATACGTCTTCTGATGCAAGGATTTTCTTAATCTTATTAAATGCATTAAGTGCCTCTTCATCAAGAGTAATTTGAATTTTCTTCGACCCATTAGCGCCTATATTACCGTTTTCCCCCCTTAGGTACTTCGTTAGAGGTCTTGCAATTGAGGCATAGTCCTTTATGAACCGACGATAATATCCTGCTAATCCTAGGAATGAACGCAAAGCTCTTAACGATTTTGGGATAGAAAATTCTAAAATGTCTTTGACTTTGTCGGGGCGTGTTTTGATTCCCTCCTTTGATACGGTAAAGCCTAGAAATTCAACACTTGCCTGAAAGAACTTGGATTTCTCAAGGGAAACGCGCATATTGGCATTGAAAAGTTTTGTCAGGATTTGCTCAATGTCCTTACTGTGTTGTTCGGCAGTTTGGGAGAAAATTATAACGTCGTCTATGTAAACGTGGCACGTTTTCCCAATTTCTTCTCTAAGGACATCATCAATCGCCCTCTGGAAAATGCTAGGGGCATTTTTCAGGCCAAAGGGGAGCCGGCAAAACTCGTACTTTCCATTATTAACTGAGAAAGCCGTTTTCTCCCTATCCTTTTCCGCAAGTTTGATTTGGTGAAATCCTGATTTAAGATCTATTGTCGAGAAAAATTCAGCACTTCCCATATTTGCTAAGATTACAGAGGTGTCCGGAATTGGGTATTTATCGTTTATTGTCTTAGCGTTTAGCTTTCTAAAGTCAATTACGAGTCGTGATCGCTTGTTGCCCCTTTCGTCCAAACCTTTCTTATCTACAACCCAAATTGGGTTGTTGTAAGGGGAACGGGATGGTCTAATGATTCCGTCACGCAACAGATCTGATATCTCCCTATTGACAAATTCCGCAGAAGCGATGGGGTACGGGTAACTTTTTGAGTAGACAGGTAAGTCGTCCACGGTCCTTATTGTACCTACAATGTTGGTATTATAGGGTAGTGCTTCATCTGGATCAGCGAAAACTTTAGCATGACGCTTTAGCAGTGTAGAGATATCAATATTGTCCTCGCTTGTTTTCGATTTACTTTCTGCTAACTTGTTAACGTCCGAACAGTAGTGGTACAAGAATTTTTCCTTTCCACCGTCATAACTCAACGTACCACTCTTCAGGTCAATACGACCATTTACCTCTTTTAGTAAGTCGAATCCTATGATGCCGTCAAAAGTTTCTAAACTGGGTAGGACAAAGAATTCAACATTCTTATTTAATATATTTATTGTACATTTTTTGTTTATTATATCGGTGCCGTGGATGGATTTAACTGTGAAAGGGTTATTCACAGGTTTTATTCTCTTTAGAGCGTTAAGGTGTTTTACATAGCTCTTGACAGCACCGGTGTCGATTAAAAATCTTATTCCTCTTCCCCCAAGCGTCCTTTCGACATAGGGCAAGAGGGACTTAGTCCTAAAAAATTAACGTCGTCCTTCGGTTCGTCCTGGTCATACTCAGCACTCTTAAGTTCTGCGTCATGATAGTAGTCATCATAGCCAGTATCACTCCAATATTCACTTTCTGGTTCATATTGGTCCTGGGTGAGATTGAACTTTTTGTATTGGCAGCTGATCACTACCATGCTGCCTTTTCTCAGCTTTTTCTTTATTCAAGCCTGTTGACACGGGCTGTTGGCGACTGAATGTGCCGGCCGTATTTCCGTTATCTGGACGGTTTAACTTAGGGTAGGCTCCTTGATTACGGTACCTATCGTCATTACCACGGAGTTGCTGGGGTCTGTTCTGTCTGAATCGGGAATATGATGGGTCTATGTCCATTGGTACTGGGGTTTCCTGAGTTCGAGTTTGTCCTCGTTGGTCTTGAGGTACTCTACGGTAATGGGGTGAATAATAATAAGGGTCTAAGTTATGGGGTGCCTGCCTGTTAAAGGAGCTTGCAAATGTTGATCTGGCTTGATTCGCTTCCAGTTCCTGCGCTAGGGCAAGTGCTGACGGAAGATCAGCGGGTCTAGAGGAGAAGAGAACATCGCACAAAGGGCGGTTGAGTCCCGAGATGAACACGCGAAGGGCATCATCCCGATATTTCTTGTTAAGTGATCCTACCAGCGTGGTGTTCTCACCATGGGTCATGATTGTTTTATTGACTATCAGAGTCAACTTTCTCTCCACTGCATCATAAAACTCCACCACTGATGATTTTCCTTGCCTAAGGGTCGACAATTCTTGTTCAATTAAATAAATAGGTCTTTCGTCCGCGTAGGCAAAGTCTAGTCGAGAAATGATAGCGTGAAAATTTAAAACTGTATTAAAAGAGGATAAAACGCTATCTGCGGCTCCTACTACTTTATTTCGTATTATGCCTACCGCTTGGTAGTGCCTTGAGCTCCCCTGATAGGCTTCGAACACCCTATAAGCAGTATGAGCTGTTTGTGTCCAAGACACATAACGGGTCGCGTCGCCTTTGAACTCCGGCAAGGTTTTTACAAGGTCCAAGGACTCGTCACATGATAATCCTGGTTGAATAGTCACCGGCTCGTATTGGGTAACACGAACTGGTGTTTCGATTCGTGCTAACCTGTTTGTCAGTTCGTCAACCCGAGACTGAAATTCCCGCCGGGAATGCTCGGTCGCAGCACGAATGGCAGTATTAAGGAGAGCTTCTACAGTTTGTGCGTCCATTTTTAATTTTCCCTAAGTCAGTCAAGTGTTAAGTGGATACAGGGATTTCCCTTTCTAACCTTTACCCACCTTTACGAATTTAATTTATTATTTAAGGATAGTAAAAAAAATGTGTGTTTTTTTTATTTTTTTATTATTTATTTTTTTTTTTAAACAAAGTTAGCTGCTAAATCACTCTACTCACATGAATTTTTCCATATCTCGATAAGCTATGTCACTAAATAAGGTATGATAAGGCAGCAGCACGATGATTCCTGGGGTTGTGATCCAGCAGCAGGAAGACAGGATTACGATGATTAGGATGCTTTATTTCTTAGAGCATTGGCTCCACACTTTCTCCCACGATAGGTAGTGTTTAATTTGCGGTTAAAATTTTTCAAAATAGAAAATTGTTTGTAACTCTCACTATTTATGTAGTGTTAATTAAGTTAACTGTTTTTCCGCGACTGTTAGGTAGTGTTTAATTTGTGGTTAAAATTTTTCAAAATAGAAAATTGTTTGTAACTCTCACTATTTATGTAGTGTTAATTAAGTTAAATGTTTTTCCACGACTGTCGGGTGGATTCGAACCACGGCCATGCACAGGATTTGTCCTTTATAAGGATAACACAAGAACTGCACTATGGCCCCACGTTGGGCGCCAATTAATAAAAAACTTAGTTATGTTTTTTATTTTATTTATTTTTTTCTCTTGCTTACGCAAGAGCAGCCATTTCCACCGGCAGAGTTATTACAACTGAATTTGATTATTAAAATATTGCGGCGACTACGCCTAAATACCTGACTCTTAGTTGCTTTGCCGTGTGACTTGCAAAAGTGCAATTCGGCAATTTACCTCTTGCTCCTATTACCTTTTCCGGTGTTGTTGTTGTCACGCGCTACCTGGTTGACACTTCGCTCAAACCTGCCGACGCAGCGTCAGCGATATCGGTGGGAGTGGAGTGTTGACCGGATACGTGTTTACCGGTGTTAACTTATATAACATCCCACCCCATAAAAGCGCTTATAAATCAAGAACCACGGGTTTAATTTCAAACGCAAATCCCGAAAAACAAAATTCTAGAAATAGCCAAGAGACACCATGTTGCTCAAAGGCTCAAAAAGTTCAAACGCTACACAGCGAAATACAAAGTGAACTAGTTACAGAACTAGTTACCACCATGCCAACTAAAGTTGAGTATAATACAAACAAATACCTTAATTCACAATTAAGGAAATTTCGTATGTTAGGGAAACTTCCCCCTATAACAAACAAAACTCCAGAAGATCAGTATTGTGAAGACTTCTCTAAAGCTACAACTACTCGATCAAATAATGTAATAATCAACTGTGGCTCCTGGCATCCTCGTCATCATAACGCCATAATGATAGCAGGTGATCTACTGGTTCCTTAGTGTCCACAAGGAAAGGACGGTAGCGATCGCACGACCGTGGGCTCAATATTAAACTAGGGACGCCTAGCCAAATATGGCATCGTGTTGCTTCATAATAAGACTAGTAATTGTTCCAAACCACAGCGGACGCGCATTAAATCTTAAAGCGGATGAGCTTGCAAGAAAACACACTACAGCTTCAATATAATAAGTGGTAAGTTGTTTCGCTGCAGTTCGCAGTTCCACTTTTTGAGAGCAAAAATGTAAAATTAGCATCTTCATCCTCTTATAGTAACCTCTTTGCAAATATTTCGAGATAATGCCCCCTCAGTACTGAACATTAGATATACGCTCCAGTTGTCTGCATTCCTTTCCGAGGGTGAAAATTGTACTGGAACATCTCAACCCAATCTTAATATTTCATTTTATAATGTCATATATTTCGAAAGTTCACACTCTTAAATACACAGCTTTTTTCGAAAACTGAGCTAAAAGAGAGACAAATACATTTTCGTTTCCTGATGTGTTAATAAAAAGTGCTTTCCAAAGTAAAAAGGACTTTTTGAATCTAGCGGCCCCTGGTTGGCGACATCTACAAACATATGTATGTATATGTCGACTGGTGCGTTCGAATCTGCTATTATCGATTGTCCAGTGAGAATTTCATGACATTTCATCAATTGGAAGTGAACTTGTTGCGTTTTAAGTGTCAGTATGTTTGTGTTATCGGTGCGAAAATGAGCTTCGAACAAAGAGCCAACATTAAATTTTGTTTTAAATTTGGTAAAACGTTTACCGAAGCGTTTCAATTGATGAAAAAAGTTTATGGCGATGATTGTCTATCCCGTAGCATAATGCACGAGTGGTTTCAATGTTTTTAAAGTGATCGTGATCATCGGAAATTTCATCTAAACTGTACATGAATTCATCAATAATAATTTGTATATTGTGAATAACTTTTTCACTTATTTTATGTTCCCAATAACAAATTACCAATGTAAAAATTGCCATTTTTTCAACTTTAAATGCAAATATCTCTAAAACTATAAGTCAGCGGCAACTATATACATATATATATTTTCGTGATCTGGAGAACGTCACCTTTCCAGTGATACCCATTTTATTCCCGAAATCCGGGGATGCTAGTCTAAATCCCAGCCAAAGTAGGTTATCTAATTTAAATTTTGGTACAATAATGCGTGTAGCTACAGCAAATGAGATTAAACCAAACATAGAATTTATTATGTCAAATAAACTAAATTAAATGCTGTTATAAAGACATATCAAAAAAATTATTACTAAAATACAGTAGAACTCCAATTATCCAAATTAATGGGGACCGGGACCCATTTGGATAATCAAATATTCGGATAATCGGATTCTTTTTAAAAAAGTTGCCATTGGAGAGAATAAAAGCTACGTTTTGATATTGCACTATTTTTTTATTGAATTAAATGAAAGAAACATGAAATTTTCACATGTTTTAAATATAAATAAAATGTACTTATGTACAAGTTTAGAAATAAAAATCATTGTTTTTTAAACATCTCCGTCAATGTAAGCTGTTTTGCGGTCTTCAACCGTTTTCGGGCAGCCCGGTCACGCATTCGCTTGACGGTGAGCAGTTGCAAGTGGTCACACTCGGGCTGACGCTCCATCCACTTCAAAGCAGTCTCGAGGCCGGCAAATGCTTCACTAGCTGATGATCCAGCGTCTACTTCATCATCAGCAGAAAGTTCTTCTTCCACTTCCACTTCAACATCTTCTCTCACACTTACAACAATTTCATCGTCAGCAGGGAAGTCAGTGTAGGCACAACGGTAAGTTAAGACAAGTCAAGTCAAGTCTTGACGCGCAAACACTGGCTTCGCGGGGGGAAGAATAATAGCGCACTGAGACTTTTTTTGTGATTCGGATAATCGGCAATTCGGATAGTCGGAGTTCGGATAATTGGAGTTCTACTGTATATTGATATACATATATACTAGGGTGATTCAAAAAAATTTTTTTTTTTTCGATTGGTACTGGGAAAAATAAGTTCCTAGACACCTTTAAGAAAGCCTCTCCAAATATGAGTTTTTAATTGCAACAGGAAGGTCATCCTATATACAGTTTTCTATTTTTTCTTATTATCCGATAGAAAAATTTATATCTCGCTTCCAACTTTAGATTTTGTAGGAAATTGAATGCCCTAAAAAAAGGTCTCCTATGATTTTTTCGTAAACCCAACCGCTTAAAAGATATTAACTGTTGAAGTTTGATTACTTTTGGGAAATTTTTTTATTTCTTATGAATTTTTTAACTCAATGAAAAAAAATCATTATGAATGATGAAACTAAACTAACTACTAAGGAACAAGATATTTTTTCAAGTAGTAGGAAGCGATATATAACTTTTTCTATCTGATTATAAGAAAAAATAGAAAACTGTATGTAGGAGGACCTTCCCGTTACAATTAAAAACTCATATTTGGAGAGGCTTTCTTAGAGGTGTCTAGGAACCTATTTTTCCGAGTACCAATCGAAAAACAAAAAAGAAATTTTTTTTGAATCACCCTAGTGAGAATGATTTAGAAGTGATGTAGTTGATGTGATTACTGAAAGAAAATCTGTTGTCAAAGATTACCCCAAGATCTTTGATTTCAGTAACACATTTTAGGACGTAATTAGAAATATTGTAACTTGAAGATAAGATGTTACGTCCCCTACCATAAGAGATCTGAGAGCATTTATCTAGATTCCGAAGAAGCAATCATAAAAAGTATCAATATCACGTTGAAGTTTGAGTACATCTTGCGAGTTTTTGATTATTGCAAAAATTTTTAAGTCATCTGCATATAACAGATGGTTAGCGAAAGAGAAGCAACAGGAGATGTCATTGATAAACAGCACAAAGAGAAGTGGATCCAAAACGCTTCCTTGTAGCACTCCCGATGACGCAGTGAATGAATCAGATGACACTCCATCGACACTGACACGAATCGTCTATTGCGTAAATATGATTTAATCCACTGCAAGAAGACCGCGTAAAATCCTAAAGATGATAATTTTTTATATAGACACAATCTACCTGAAATCCAGCGGAGAATGCAGACATAGAATAATCACTAAAAACCGCTAAGTTTGACACAGTGGAGCGTCCCGAAACAAACCCATGCTGATTGACATTAATTATAGATTTTACTGCAAAAAATAATTTATTTTTAACAGAACACTCAAAAATTTTCGAAATAGTAGAAAGTTTAGAAATGGGCCTGTAATTGGAGACTACATCCTTTCTACCACCTTTGAGAATAGGGGTAATGCATGTCAATTTCCAGTCAGAAATAAAATTCCCAGAGGAGAGAGACTTATTAAAGATAAGCATGAGAGAATATACCAAGGCAGTAAAATTTTTATAAGTACAGGCGGAAGCCCATCCAAATCCAATTTGGAGGAAGACTTAATATCACCAACAACCTTTGCAATATGAAAGACACAGTGAGTCAAAATTTATGTATAGGAAGTTATTAGCCGAAAAAGTGGAACTAATACCGGGATCATAGTGAACATAATTCGATTTGAAAAATTTGCCAGGAGTGCATGCTGACTTATCACTCCAGCGTAGAGCAGAGGGAATGGCCGAACACGCTCTTCTAGATTTTACAAAGTTCCAAAAGAACTTGGGGTTCGACTTAATTGTAGACTCCGTACTATAAATAAACCTTTTATAGTGAGACTTATCCAATTCATTAAACAGTTTTGTGTAGTTCTGATATTGAACAAAGAAAACATGAGATCTAGTTGAAGAGAATTTTCGGTAGTATTTATTTCTAAGTTTTTTTAACCGCCTGAGGTCCTTAGTGTACCAAGGCAACTTATATGGTTGCATTTGTTTGAGCGGGATATTATAATGACAAAATTCCTGAATTGATTTCTTAAAAATCGAGAAACTATTAGTTGTATCTAGTCCCGAAAGTAAATCATCCCATTTAATCTCAAAGAGCAGATTGTTGAGTCGTTCAAAATCACAAAATGCAAAATTAAAACCAAGCCCATCAATAGGTTTAACAGGAGCGAAAAGATAAGTATCCACCTGAAAAGACGAAAAATTGGAAGGAATAAGAGCAGGAATAACAGGCGCATCCACTAATCTGCAGCGCTGTTTTCCCTCCTTTTGGAAAAAACTTAAAGGGACGCAACTTAATGCCAGAAGGCCACACTGAAGAGGACGGCATTAAAAAAAGATGGGGACAAACCTAACTTAAAGTTTATATTTTTAAGACTATTAATATCAGGATCTTTCTTAATTAATTTATAACATAAAAGATGCTCTTTATCAACATTAGCATGTTTAACGACAAAAGATATAATATCTTCTTCAGTGACTAAGTTAATTTAACTTTAATTTATATTAAAGTTAATTCAACTCAATCTTGCCGCACGTCGTACACACTTCACACTTGCTTCTTCTGAATAAGGGGCCATCCATAAATTACGTCACACCTTGAAGGGGGAGGAGGGTATCATTCAGAAGTGACATTGTGTGACAAGGGGCAGGGAGGGTCAAAAGCTTTATGACATCACACTTCAAAAGACAACGACGCTAACACAAGCAATCACATAAAAAACAAGAGCTGTTACCTATCGCGAAAATTCGTCCTCAAAGAATTGCGGCTAGACGTGCCCGAGAGATTCTCTGTTTAGTGAATGATGACGATGCTTTGACCAAATCCAAATTCAGAACGAAAATGAAGTGCCTGATTTACCAGTAATAAATGATATAAAGGAGTGTATAAAAAAAGAATACATAGAATAACCAGTTATTTTTTTTTATTTTTTGATAAATCCATAAAATTGGAAAATGTGTGAGGTCACGACATTTTGAATGTGACAACTTGTGACAAGGACGGGGGAGGGGTTAAAAAGTCCTTAAATTCCTGTGACGTAATTTATGGATGGCCCCTAAAAACGCGTCGCATCAGCATAGCGTTTATTTTCCTTTTGGACCAAAGCATTCAATTAAGTGAAGTTTCAATTTGCCGGGCAGGCTTCAGAATTTATGGGTCAATCTGTTATGAAATCTGTTCAAATGTAGTCATACTTGCTTCAATTCCATTTTTTCTAATAGTTGAAAAATAATTGTTTAATTCGTTTTTTGTTTTATAATTTGCATTTTTAAGCTCAATTATATTTGATTCATAATTACTCAGTTTCCTCTCCTGAGCCATAATCTAAAATTTTAATAAAATCTCCAATTAGACGTCTGTCCTTACATGTATATTTTTTCCTCAACTCATGGTCACTGCCAATACCCCTTTATCGATCTTCGAAAACTGTACAGTGAGTTAGTGAATAAAAGTGTCGAAACAGCCATAAATCGATTTTGTTTTTTTGATAGTTCGAAAGTATAGTTCTTTAAGAATATACTGTAAATTTTTTGGAAGGTTTTAGCAGGTAGCGCCGGTATCTAAAATATACATAGACTCATTTATCTCAAAACTACTTTTTTGGGCGTGCCGTTGATGAAAAAAAAACTATCCATCCGAATCACTTGAAATTTTAATAGGGTGCTTATAAGATCAATATCTATCGCTGGGACTATGATCAAATTTTAATTTTAAGAACTCCGATTTTTTTTTGATCTAAAGCTAGACCAAAAATAGCTGTTTTTAAGAATGTGAACTTCCAAAGCGCGAAATTTTTTTAATTTTAAATTTTTTTTGGTTGTAGTTCCGGCGATAGCTGCACTCCTACTGATTAATAATTTATTTACTTTTTATGTTTCAGATGTTCAGAAGAGTCAAAATCAACAACGGCACCGGGAGTCCTTTTTTACGATAGCTTTTTTTGGACGCCATTTTTAATATTGTTAAAATTTTTTTGTTGTTTAACAAAAAAATATTTTTGTACTTTTCAAAAGAGTATAAATAAACTGCAAAAATTTTACATTGATTGCTTTATTTTAAAACCTTAAAAAAACCCAGAAAACACCCTTAATTTGAGAGTTCTAGACCACCGGGACCCCTTAATAACGCGCAGTCATAGCAAACATTTACTACCTCGTTCAGTAATTTCACCGCAAAGATGAAACCGCGAATGTGTGACAAATAGACCAATAAGTGTAATAAAGGCATAAAAGAGTGGAAGAAAAACTTAAATATTGCACCAAATTGTGGTGTTTTATATAAGCAAGGTGGGATCACAGCAGATGAATAAAACGAAATATAAGTCAAAAAAATTAGCATCAAAAGTAAAATAATACGGGGAACAATTTGAAATCAAAGTGAAAAAAAAAACAAAAGAGCCAACCTCAAAGGTAAGCAATACGAGTATAACCGTGAAGTTCAACAAAATAATTTTTGTTACCATTTCTGGCGAGATATGACAACTTATTCTTTATTTCTTGCCCATCTATGTCTTGTGCTAAACAACAAGGGCAATACCGTCAACAGCAATGACAGTCGCTGATATCAGTCTAAGCGGTAAAATTCAGAAAAATGATGCAAGATGCAATGTATGCTAAAATTAATACCGTTGACCGACGCCGATCTATGCGTCTTTGGCTCTATGCAAGAAAATATAAGAGCGAAGAGAAATGCTCTATCACCACTTAGAACACCAGAACGATAAGTAGGTATCATGAGTCATAAGTGCTGTTCCTACAACGCACACGTAACTAGAGCCGAGCAGGTATATTTTTATTAGTGTTGAGGATAAAGAAGAATGAAGGTAGGAAGCAATTGCAACGGTAATTGCATGTTGATTATTCAGATACACAACAGGCGAAGAAAAATTGCAAAACAAATATGAACACTGATATTTATTACATCGAAAATGCAGGTTTACAGCCAACAAGCATATACCGCAATTACAATAAATGCAGGCGTGTACGCCAGGAATTCTCAAAAAAAACCCACTTTGTAGTAAATAAATAAAACTATATTAGCTTCGGCAGCACATTCAACAAATAAAGGCCTGTAGTAAAAGCTATATCCCCACTGTGGCTTATGTCTTCTAGTAATTTTTTACTTATATCTACTTACAGTCCTTATATTTTTTCTTTTACTCACCTTGTAGTTACACTTTATATATAATATGTATATACGTATTGGGAGCATTAATGAAAGTAATAGGATTGATTTGACCTGGAAGAGGTCGTTGAAGACCGCGCTGGGGGGGAAATGTGACTCGTGTGCGCAAAGTTTTGAACTCAGACCGTCGACTAAGAATTCGTTTAATTGCACAGATGTTAAATTTATCAAAATCTGTGGTTCATGAAATTGCGGCAGAGCACTTGAACAAGCGCAAGGCGTGCGCGAAGATGGTCCTAAAAGTGCTCACTGATGACCAGAAATTGCGGCGAGCGGAAGTGTGCCAAGAAAACCAAGGCCGGCGTCACAACGCTTCCGCAGCCACCCTACAGCCCAAATGTGACCCCGGATTTTCTTTTGTTTCCTTGCCTGAAAAAGGCATTGAAAGGCAAGCATTTTGAGACGACATAAGGGATCCAAGAGGGATTCCGGAGAAAGTCTTCCGTGACGTCTTCTTCTTCTTCTTTACTGGCGTATTCACCGCTTAAGCGGCCCACTCACGACAAATTTGTTTGACAAATTTGTTTGAGTTTGAAGTGGTTTTTGTCGTGAGTAGGCATGTTGTCAAACGGATTGCAGGTTTGCGACAAATTTTAAAAACTAACAACCGATTTGTGGATTCGTTTGTCGTGAGTGGCGTGGTTTGCAAACATTTGGTAAGTTGATTGAAATTTTTACAGAGTAAACATCAGCGGATAAAAAAATGGCAAGCGTGAGCAAAAATTTTTGGAAGAGTTTATTGAAGTATTTAAAAATGAACCGGCCTTATGGCAATGAGGAAATATATGTTCCAAATCTATGGTACTTCAATAAGTTGGAATTTTTAGATGACCAAGAGATGCAAACAGATGGATTTTGCTCATTCGACGAATCTATCGATTACGAAAAAGTAAGTACATATTCGTAGATTATGAGAAGCAGTAATTCTTTATTTTGAGAAAAATTGGAGTTATTACAAAAATTTATAGAGCTTATACAAATTTATTCTGCCAAGGCACTGCACCAACAGTACTAAAGTAATTGCAAAATTTATTGCGAACATGCTTGGCGTTGTTGGAAGAGTTGGTACACTTTGTCGGCTCCAAATCTGTCAAATAGTCATTTGTAGTAATCCCAGTATCCATTTCGTTGGAGTTTCTCAAATAAATTGACACATTTTTTACTTTTAAATAATTGTGTAAATAGCAACATGCAGTTGCAATTAATGTGGCTTTTTCTGGATTCAACATTATATCAGTGTGAAATACTCGAAAACGGCTGGCTAAAATGCCAAATGCGTTTTCTACAATACGCCGAGCTCTAGAAAGTCGGTAGTTAAAGATTTGCTGTTCGATTGATAAATTAGAGCGGCTGTACGGTTTCATTAGATTTTTCAAGAGAGGAAATGCATCATCCCCTACGAATACGAATGGAAATATATCTTCGGACAGTGATAGCTTTTCCGGCTCAGGTAAACATAGAAGCCCTTTATCATATAAATACTTCAACTTGGATTGCGCGAAAACACCTGCATCTGATGCTCTGCCATTTGTTCCCACTTCCACTGATATGAATTCGTAGTTTGCATTGACCACCGCCATCATCACAATACTAAAACTCTTCTTATAATTAAAATAGAAAGACCCAGATTTTGACGGTTTTTTAATGTGTACATGCTTGCCGTCGATGGCGCCAATGCAATTGTAAAATTCCACTTTTTCTCAAAATCATCAGAAATTACTTTCCATAAAGGAAATTTATTATAATCTTTCAGCCCTCTCATTCAAAAAAAACGAAATTATGATGACTCGGAATTTTTGGAAAAAGCTGTTGCACATTTGGACAAAATGAATAAACCGTCGAAAAGGGATGAATCAGACGTTTTTGCAGAAGGATGGTCCATGTTATATCGCAAAATGAACGAACAACAAAAAATTTTTGCCAAGCGCATAATTGACGACACTCTAATGCACGGTCAGCTGAATTATCTTTCCTTTTCGAGCAGCCTTAACCTTGGAATGCAGCCATGGAGGTATCCTGTTGTTCAAAGATTTGCAAACTCAACTCCAACTAACGAATGGAGCTTTTCGTCTTCACCAATTAGTTTGCAAATGCTTCCATCCGAGGAAATTTTTCCAGAACATCAATCTATGAGAGTTGTTTCTCAGGAAATAATAACTCCAACAAACTCGTTCCAACAGCTTTTCGATAACAAAGAATATAAATAATATTATTTTTTACATACCGTAATAAACGATTTTAATGATGAAATTATTGCTCTGCACGTCTCAATTGTTATTCTGCCTAAAGATTGTGGGGAAATCTTTGTTAAGAATTTGAGATCCTCAAAACTTTGTCCAGTTGCGAGGAACCTCAATGTTGCGGAGAGTCTCTCATTTGCTGTAATCGCTTCACGCATTCCTGTGTCTTCCTTTTTTTATTACAGGAGTGACTGCAGTAAGGAGATCCATACACGTTTTGGAATCCATCCTGAGGAAGTTTTTAAAATCGTCAGGGGCAGTCAGCTCCATTGAATTTAACAGTTTTACATGTGAGTGGTTATATCTCTCACATAACCACTCTTTCATCCATTCTTTCTTCATAATTTTTTTTTTTTGCAATTAGGTTTTTTTGCTTCATGCACTGGTGTATTACTAGCAGCGCAATTACATCATCCGCGTTATAATCAGACATGTTCACTCCGCGAAGCACACAATGGAAATAAAGTTTGTCAAATCGGTTTGTCGTGAGTGCTCAACCGTCTTCAAACAGATTTGTCAAACAAATTTGTCGTGAGTGGGCCGCTTTACGCGATTATAGCCGAGTTAACAACAGCGCGCCAGTCCTTC
>JBAWJQ010005740.1:0-18738 GCA_037783105.1 Bactrocera zonata | reverse complement strand
AGTCCAAAAATTAATTATGTTGAACTAGGCAACTACAGAAGTTTAAATTTCAGATTAACAAAAACGGCAACCTCTGCTGAACAGAAACCATAGTCGCCTTCTCAAGCTCATTACTTATAGCACAATCAATCAAATTCGACCCGAACAAACAAAAAACTAAATTTTCTCTTTTTTTAATTAAATCATTCATCGGTGTCTTCAAAATATTCTTCTGAGCTAATACAAAGATGTCTTCAGCACATTTTGAGTTTTTTCGGCTTAGACTCATTTTTGGAGCGTCACTGGCTGAATTTTTGGACAGTTTCAACGGCACGATTCACATGATGAATTCACGACCTTCACTGAATGCTTCAAGCCAATCAAGTATTTGTGTTGGTAATAAGGTATACTCCGCAAAACACTTCCGCAATGTTTTCAACAAATTATTGTCTCAATTCCATTGAAATTAAAAAATTCCAAGCAAACTGCCTGTTAAATTTTGTTTTTCTGTGTATAAGAATAGCCAGACAAAGGTCAGTTGTTCACTAAAAGTGTAAACAGGTCGACATGAACTTGGTCCTTCCCTTGAATTGGACGTTTGCGCCATATGTATGATAAAACGGTAATAATGAGAGACTTCTATTTCCGTACAGACGTAGACATCACTTACGCGGTTATAGCCGGTTTCAATGAAAGACTCTCAGGATGTAATTTTTGTTCGCCAAGAGAGGGGCCTGCTTTTCAATTGCCTCCCGATCCCAAAGTACCCCCAGAAAGTTAATGCGTGAAAAACGCGAGTTTTTGTGTTTTGTGTTTGTGGCCTACAAGTACTTTGTCTTGTCCTCGTTCCCCATAAAACCAACTTCTATTCCTTCTTTTTGTAGGCTAAAAAATGCTACGTTGACAGCTCTGTTGTTAAGGCCTATGATGTCAATATCATATGCATACCTTAGCAGAATTCTACAAGTAGTTTCTGAGTAGACGTTGCCACTGCGCTTCAGATTAGCGGCATTTATCGCTGTTATATTGAAAAAGACGCACGAGAGAGAATTACCTTGTCTAACACCTCGTTTGGTATCGAACGGCACGTAGAGGTCCTTGTCGATTTTAACGGAGCTGATAATTGTGCTCAACGTCATTCCGCATAGCTGTATAAGGGATACCAAATTTAGTCATGGCGGCGAATACTCAACTTCAATCAGCGCTGTCGAAAGTGCCTTGAAATCGGCAAAAAGTGATGCATGTCGATCTGTTTGGCAAGGGTCTTTTCCAGGACTTAACGTCTAGTGAAAACTTGGTGTACGGTGGATTTGCTAGGTCTAAAACGACGCTGATAAGGACAAATCAGTTTCTTTTTTATGAGCTTCAGTCTTTCACACAATACTATCGAAAGAAGTTTTTATATGATATTATGAAGGCTGATTTCGCGATAATTAATGAGAACTTTGAGATCCCCTACTTCTACTAAAGCTACAACAACCAAATTTGCCTAGCGCATGTATGTGTGTGAAAATGGATGACGTAGGAAGATAACCCGTCCACTCCCCATTAAAGTCTACTACAATAAATCAATAACTAAATACATCAGATATATTAAATTTCACCTCCGAGATGTATTTATGGGAGCCGGAGAGAAAATATCGGTCAATGTGTTGAATATGAGTACACAATTGGAATTCTCAGTCTTTTCCTGATAATGGCATGTCTTTGTATCAAAAATGGGTTGAATCAGGCCAACACATCCTTGTGCCCCTACTTATACCTAATATAAATGTTTTCGAGTTTCTGGGGGAATTTATACCACATATATCGGCCAATATGTGAGTTATCTTAGTTAGAATGAATAAAATTGAATGAAAACTGGCACTAGATCCTTCCATATAACTAAGAAGTTTTATGTACCTGAAGGTACTTCTCTGGTTTTAATTATTTCAAGATGCACGATTATGAAATGGTGGGTTATATCAGAAATTTGCTTTTCCACATTTGTTGATGATAATTTTGACTTTATAAGCCATTCTGAAATTTACAAAAAAAAAAAAAAACTACTTGTTTTGGGGAGCTGCCATTTTTACTGATTACCATTACTTGTATTCATCTAAAACAATAATTACTTTTTTGACTTTTTGGATTTGAGTTAATTTTAAGTGAAAAAATCGTTCTAATCGCAAGACCATTTTTTGCGGAGATCCTCGTAGAGATCGGCCGCAGGATCAAGGGAAAATTGTTCAAAAAGAAGCGGCGGTTATTAAATGAATAATAGTTGATTTCGTATTCGCGCACAATTCCCAGCACTTACCTTCTTTTATACAAAATAATGTAAATTTGGAGTGTCATCATCAATATTTTAGAAAAATAATGTAGTTTAAACGAATCTGTATGTTTGTGTAAATGTTTTCAGCACTAACAAATTGGTTGCGTATACGCCCCACCTGCACGGAAATGCTTACCAACAACTTTTCGAACGCCAACAAATGCGCGCTTGTTCTACAGCTGCCAAATTAGCGCATCACAGCAGATTTTCAGCAAAAAAAGTTGCGAAAACAAATTGCAAATTGAAAATTTGTTTTGTAACAAGTTTAAATTTAAGTAACAAAAACAAAAATCTGATAAACAAACTGACAGCCGATACGCCCAAAAGCAATAAAAGCAATTAGTTTTGCATTTTTTCCATAGTTTATTGCATATAAGTGCGTATGTATGTGCAGAGACTGTTTTTGTTTGCTGCTGCTCGCAAGCGTGTTGCACGAAAATCTATGCAATTTATGTGCGTTAAAGCAAAAACAATGCGAACAAGTCGCAATAAGTTTAATTTGCAGCATTGACCAATATATTAACCTCCGGTTTAGCGCAAAAGGGGTCATAATGTGGCAAGCAGTGTGCCCACAATGGCGCATTGATTGCTGTTTATGAGCGGTCGCTCGCAGCGAATGTGCCATTGTGAACGCTTATGTGTATGTGAGTGAGTGTATGGCTGCGTATATGTGTGAGTGTATGTGTGTGTGCATCATGTTGTCTATTAATACAGTGGCTGTCAACTCAATTAAATTCATGTTTTTATTACATTTTGCCTGCTGACGTCGCGCGTTTTTGCCGCCATGGGCAGATACACATACAAACACATACATGTAGGGTTCTATTTAAAATGCCGTTTTTCTTTATACTTCCATAATATTTATTCACAAAATCTAATTTAAATTAAGTTAAGTTGCGTTAAGTGGTCCGTGGCTGCCGGTGGTCTTGCGTGGTCTGTCCGTTTGTCTGTCCTTAAATCATCTTCGTACCTACTGTTCCATTGTCATTCCAGTCCGTCCGCTGCTGTCACATCTGTTCCTACACAGTGTTGCATTTCTGTTTTAGTCTTACTGTCCGTTTACACAGTCCTACATTCGGCTATCCTGACTGTTCATTCGGCCCCGAATGATGGGTTCCACTTCTTCATAAATTCCGCAATTGTTATTGTACGTCTTGGTCCTTCATGATCACCGACCTTCTCGACTTCATATCTTCCGTGTGCCATCTTCTTAACAATCCTATATGGCCCGAAGAATTTTGCTTTAAGTCTCAATCCTGCGCCATACTGCGTTCGCTTGATGGCTACTAGCTCGTTTTTACTATAGTCGACCTCTACTCTTCGCCTTTTGTTGAATGTTCTCCTATTTTCCTGCTGAATCCTAGCAATATTGTGTCGTGTCTCCTGACGAATTACCTCGCGTTCTGCGTCGAGCTCTTCGATGGCTGATTGCTCCAGCAGTTCGAGTAAAGGTGGTACTCCTTTCAATCGCATCTCAAGTCCAGTCATAATCCTAAAAGGTGATTGTCTAGTGCTTCTTGGCGGCGTGCTGTTGATTATTTGCTGCACACGATCCACGTGCTTATACCAGTTTCCCGAACTCTCGTTTCCCAACTTAGCTATCATCGGGATAATAATCTGGTGCATACGCTCTACTTGCCCGTTTGCTCGTGGCACTCCCGTGGCTATCAATAAATGCTGGACTTCCTCATCCGCGCAGTACTGTTTGAACGAATTCGACGTAAAGGCCGCGCCTCTGTCTGTTATGAATCGTCTTGGATTTCCGAAAACAGCTGCTCTTTTCTTTAAGCATTCGACGACTGCATCAGCTCCTGTGTTCTTAGTTGGATATAGCCAAACGAACTTGGAGAATGCGTCCACCATCACAAGGATGTAGTTATATGCCTTCTTTGTCGACTCCAGCGGCCCAACGTGATCGAGATGTAGTGTTCCCAAAGGCTTGTCCTCTTTACTAATGGGATTTAGAAAACCTTCTTTCTTTCCCGACTTCGTATCGTTGACGATACACTCTACGCAGCTTCTTACGACCTTCGTTGCCTTCCTATTTAAATTTGGTATATAAAATGATTTTCCTACTGCTTCTTCCGTTTTCTTGATGGAAAAGTGTCCTTGCCTATGTGCCATGTTGATGATTTCGTTTTCCATAACTGATGGAACTACTAGGAGTTCTCTTGTTGAATCCTTATACAGTACTCCATGTTTGATATAAAAGTCTTCGTAGTCGCTTTTCTCCAGAACTTTCAACACAGCTCGTATCCAATCGTCTTCTTCCTGTGCTTGCTTCAGCCGGTGGATTAGGGAATCTTCTATAATGAGACAAGATACCCTACTCAACGCATCTACATGTCGCATTTTTGAACCGTTTCTATGTTCTATCTCGTAACAAAAGTCTTGTAGGAACATTGCCCAACGAGATACTCTTAATGGCACATCTCGTTTCCGCATCGTCATTGCGAATGCATTACAATCGGTTACTATCTTAAAACTTATCCCCAACAAATATACTCTCCATTTCTTGAGTGCTTCTATGACCGCTAGTACCTCGAGTTCGTACGAATGGTACTTCTCCTCTGCTGGCCTCGTCTTCCGACTCATGTATTGAACTGGATGGAACGCTTGATCGTCGAAATCCTTCTGTAGTAGCACTGCTCCGTACCCGGACATACAAGCGTCTGTATGTACCTCAGTCACTGCTTTCGGATTGTATAACATTAGGACTGGTGCGCTGATCAATGCTGACTTCAACTTCTGGAATGCCTCCAACTGCTTGTCGCGCAACTCGAACTTAGCCTCTTTCCTGAGTAGATCCGACAGCGGTTTGGCTATTACGGCATATCCATCGACAAATCTTCTAAAGTATGATGTCAATCCCAGGAATCTCTGCAAAGCCTTCTGGTCACGTGGCAATGGGAAATTCCTAATCGCTTTCGTTTTTGCATCGGATGGTTTTATTGAACCGTCTTCTATAACATAGCCTAGAAAATCTATTTTACTTATAAGAAACTGACATTTGTCCCATTTAATCCGCAAGCCATATTCTTCAGCTCTTCGAAGAACTCGTTCTAAACTGTGTACGCCTTCAGTGTAATCCTTGGAGGGAATAACTAAATCGTCCATGTAGGCCACCACAATATCGTCTTGTATAAGATCTCTAAATACTGCTGAAATAAATCTTGAAAAAACTGCCGGTGAATTCGATATGCCAAAAGGCACGTATTGGAATTCATATTGTCCGTTGTATGTAACGAATGCGGTATACTTCCTTGAGGAAGGCTCCACTGGGACATGGAAAAATCCATTCCTAAGATCCAGTGTCGTAAATACATTAGCACCCTGTAGCTTTTCGATAACATCGTCGATATTTGGCATCGGGAAGTTATCGCGAACTATCTTTGTGTTTAATCGCCGATAATCGCAACATAAACGTTTCTTTCCATCTTTCTTCGAGACTAACACTACTGGTGATGCATAATTTGAATTACTGGGTTTAATGATCCCATCCTTCAACCACTCCTTAACTTGTTCATCCACTTCCTGTCTATCGGTATATGACATCCGTCTGGGATTTTCATATACTGGGGTGTCATCCGAAAGTAAGATCTTCATCTCTACTGGCGAATTCGAATTGCTTGTAGGCTTATAATTCGCTACCATTCTTCTTACTATAGTTGCTTGCTCTTTGTTGAGGTGTGAAAGATCGACTTCGCCCACAGGTACCTTCTCCATCCCTGCGACCATACACAGGGTTCCAAACTCTTCACTCAGTTCAACAATCCTGTTATCACCTTCATTAATTGGGTTGTTCCTAGCATCAGTGCCCATCTCCGCAGTCTCATGAACCAACTTCAAACTCGCTTCTGAAATCCTGAACTCTCTCGGCTCCTTAGCCACAACAGCGCCCTCGCTCTCATTGTTTGCTACTTCCAAAGCCCTTCTATCACGGATTTTCCTGCGATCCTTCCCAACGGCTCCCATATACTGCTCCTCATCTTCATGCACCCTTGTGCCCACGTTTAATTCCACATCGAACTTCTTACGCTTCACTGACCCAACACTACGATCTTTCCTTACTGCTCCAGTATTCACCTCCTCCTTGCTCTGTGGCTTTTCCTCCACCTTCTTCTGTCTGAACTCGGCGCCATCTTGCGTAACGAATAAATCGACTTGCCTCAGAACGTCGTTGCCAATCACGAGTGCATATTTGATGTCTCGCTCTCTCACTACGTGGAATTTTACTTCCAACCTTATGTTGTCTACCTCGATGGATGTGGTAAGGCTACCTATTGTTGTAAGTTTGCCGCTACCGATACCCATCAACTGTCGCTGTTCACTACTTAAATCAACATCCAGACTAAGTATGTTTAATGTATCGTAACGTATAATACATAAGTCGCTACCTGTGTCGATTAATGCCGACGCAGATTTTCCGTTGAAACGTACATCCTTAAAAATCAATCCACTTCGCTTCTCCGATTTTACGATTTCTCCTTCATCCGTCATATTATTGACGCTGCTACGTTCCGGTTTAGGAGTTTTCCTTCCTGCCTTACAGTTGGCTGCACGATGACCCTCTTCACCGCAATTGTAACACGATGTCTTATTGCGTGGACAACTTCTAGCGAGATGTGATGAATCCCCGCAGACAAAACATTTCCTGCTAAATGGAACTGCTTTCTGGAAATCCTTGTTTGACGACAATGCCTTCTCCTGGTTCCCATTCACGGGTTGTGACTGGCTGTGACGAATCTTCTCGTATACTTTGATCTGCTCCTTCAAATCCTGTATAGTTTTCGCCTGGTATAGGTTGCTTTTGTTCGATCTTGAATCCGGTATGCCTTCGATGAAATATTCTATTAGGCTTGAGTCATCTAGCTCTATCGGTTTCCCCAACTCCATTAAGACGTATAGATATTCTCGAAGATCTTCCCCATGTCGCTTCCGACGACTACGTAAAGTACGGTGTACTTCAATCGATGAAAGTGCTATACCAAATTCCTGCCGCAGCGCTAGTTTTAATGAACTCCAGCTGCTTATTCCTCTCTGGCTTCTTATAAAAATCTTTGCCGCACCCTTCAATAGCTGTTTTGCGTAGATGAATTTCTGCAGCTCGTTCCAATGCACTGCCGATGCGTTTGCCTCAAAATCCTCAAGCCATTGTTCGAAACTTGGACGACCTGTTCCTTTAAACGAAGTCATTGAGTCCTCAACATCTCGGAGAGTAAAGTTGTGGTATTCGACTCTAACCTCACGCACACTTCGTTGGCTTGCTACCTCTTCCACATCAGTTTCGGAACCGTCACTCACAGTCAGGCCGAAATGCTCCATCAGTCTGTCTTGTAGTGTCGCTTTCCGTCCAACAGTCGATAGCCCTAAATCACCCAACCTTTCCTTCAAACCGTCAACAGTCAGCTCAAAAATTTCGGTGCGGTTCATAATTTACAATGTTGTACAAAAAATCGATAATATTCTAAAAAAGCTTAATTTCAATAATAATATTTCCTTTTAGCTTGCGTTACAGTATTCACTTTTTCCCGCATACAATTCTGATAACTTTTATGTTATTCAATTTGATCACAATATCCGCGTTTACAATTTCCGTATACAATTTTAATAACTTGTTTGTTAAACGAACTTTATTACAATATTCGTTTTAATCTTTCGTATACAAATGAAGTAAAATATTTTCTGTAACTCGGATTTTATTACAATATCCGCATATCCGCATTTAACTTTCTTATATTCTTATAAATCTCACGTAAGAATTTTTAAAAACGTATTTTCACCCATAAAGGTTTGTTGCGATATTCGCCATAAATTTCACAAAATTTTCACAAAATATTCGATATCTTATTTTACGTTAAACTGTACAATTGTATATCAAAAGGACTTATCTGTTTTTCCAACGATGAACCGTACTTTTACCGTACGCACTGTGTATACCCGCCGTTATTGCTGCTGTTACTGTTACTGACGCTGATGCTGCTGCTTCTGCTGATGCTGCTGCTTCTGCTGATGCTGTTGTTACTGGCGCTGATGCTGCTGCTACTGCTACTCCTGCTGGTGCTGTTACTGACGGTGATGCTGCTGCTACTGCTGATGCTGTTGTTACTGCTACTGCTGCTACTACTAACTGGTGCTATTACTGACGCTGATGCTACTACTGATGCTGCTGCTACTGCTGATGCTGTTGTTACTGGTGCTGATGCTGCTGCTACTGTACTACTGCTGGTGCTATTACCGCCACTGCTGCTAGCGCTTCCCGTTGCACCACTCCGTTATGCGGTTTGAGTACCGCAATTTTGCACACCACGGACCACTTATACGAACGCGTTTCGATTTATCAAAAAGTTTCACTTAAAATCGCACTTATCTCACTTCTGCCACCACTTGTAGGGTTCTATTTAAAATGCCGTTTTTCTTTATACTTCCATAATATTTATTCACAAAATCTAATTTAAATTAAGTTAAGTTGCGTTAAGTGGTCCGTGGCTGCCGGTGGTCTTGCGTGGTCTGTCCGTTTGTCTGTCCTTAAATCATCTTCGTACCTACTGTTCCATTGTCATTCCAGTCCGTCCGCTGCTGTCACATCTGTTCCTACACAGTGTTGCATTTCTGTTTTAGTCTTACTGTCCGTTTACACAGTCCTACATACATACATTTATATATATATACATATATATATGTGTATACTTTTGTGCGTCTATATGTGGTATGCCTCAGCGTGTAAAGTGTATTTTTACTAAAGCTTTTGTTTTTGTTTTCTTTTCATTCCCCTGTCGTTGCAGGCTATTGCTGCTGTTGTTGTTGCTGCAACATTTTCTATGCAAATTTTTGTCATTCCCGGCATGTCATTTCGTAATTAGATTTGCGCAAATGAATTTTATGCTAACCAACCTGCCATTTATTCCCCTCACTCCCCCTACACTTTCCCGCCTCGCTTTTCCTCTGCCGCTTTAATTGTCCTGCCGACCGCGGTATAGTTAATAGCTGGCGTTGGCGCTGGCGTTGCCATTGTTCGGCACTGCGCGCATCTATTGAAATTTAATTTTTCATTTCAATGTATTTTGTGGCTGTTTGGCACTTATATTAATATCCGCTTGGCTGCCGACGCACAAAGCGTTTCGGGTTTTCGATTTTCTTTTGCTCTTTTATTTGCCGTTTTTTTCTCTTTATGCCTTGCTCCCAAAGGCTTAGCGCTTTTATTGCCGTTAATGCGTTTAATTGTGCGGCAAACAGGCTCATACGCGCAAACAAATGCTGCAGTTTTTATGTGTATGTGTGTGTATATGTTCATATATGTATGTATTTGCATGTGTTCCTACCGCTAATGCCATTATTGAATGCCACATGGGTTTTGTAGGGCAATTATCGATGTTGAGTATACACATATACACAGATTTTCATACATACTCCTATATATACGTACATACATACACACTCGCACATGTACTCACCTTAAACAATTTAAATATATTTTCCAAATTTTTTACTTTGTTGTACAGGTTTTGTATAAAACGCAAATCGTGGAAAACAATTCTCCGCACATTCCGCACCGCACTTGATCTTTCCCTCTCTCTTTCACTCTTTCTCCATCTGCTTTTTTCTCTGCTGGCTGTATACAAATTTGCGAAATTGTGAAGGCTTAAGCGCCTCAGCAGTCAATTACAAAGCCGCAAACTAATCAATTTATGTGGTGTAATAAGTACGAGATTGCAATCGGAATTCCACAAAATTTTCAGCTCTAGCAAAATATTCCTGGTGTTGTTTAAACGGTTATATCCATTTGCAAGTTAAACCAAGAGTCATTTTTTTGTTAACTATTTTTGTAGATACATTTATTTAATCAATAAATAAAAGTAATCTGTACTTATAGAACTTAATGTGAATTAATAATATTATTCAACAGATTTGAAAAAAAAAAAAAAAATTGTGACTGTTGTGCTTAAAGTCTGCGGGGTAGTTTCGGGGTCCTGATTACGAATTTTAGTTCAAAAATGTTTCATCACGTACAACTAGTTTTAACATTTTAGGAAATTGTGGTGGTTTGACCCCGACACGCCTTGGCTACAACACAAAAAATACTGCTTGTTAGGAAGTTGTTACTATCATTTCGGGTTTTGGAATGGAAAATTAGCGAGAAATAGCCTAAATCATCACAGTCGCAAAATGCTTGTAAACTAGTGTAATCAACGATTAATTAAACAAGTAAGGAAGGGCTAAGTTCGGGTGTCACCGAACATTTTATACTCTCGCATGATAAAGTGATAATCGAGATTTCATTATCCGTCATTTACATATTTTTTTTATTTTGCTGTAAAATTAATTAGATTAGTAGTTCCTGAGATATGATTTTTGGTTCATAAGTGGGCGACGCCACGCCCATTTTCAATTAAAAAAAAAAAAGCTTGGTAGCAGCTTCCTTCTGCCATTTCTTCCGTAAAATTTAGTGTTTCTGACGTTTTTTGGTAGTCGGTTAAGCCCTTTTAGTGATTTTCAACATAACCTTTGTATGGGAGGTGGGCGTGGTTATTATCCGATTTCTTCTATTTTTGAACTGTATATGGAAATGCCTGAAGGAAACGACTCTATAGAGTTTGGTTGACATAGCTATAGTAGTTTCCGAGATATGTACAAAAAACTTAGTAGGGGGCGGGACCACGCCCACTTTCCAAAAGAATTACGTCCAAATATGCCCCTTGCTAATGCGATCCTTTGTGCCAAATTTCACTTTAATATCTTTATTTATGGCTTAGTTATGACACTTTATAGGTTTTCGGTTTTCGCCATTTTGTGGGCGTGGCAGTGGGCCGATTTAACTTAACCCTCTTATGGAGCCAAGAAATACGTGTACCAAGTTTCATCATTATATCTCAATTTTTACTCAAGTTACAGCTTGTACGGACGGCCCCACGGACAGACAGACATCCGGATTTCAACTCTACTCGTCACCCTTATCACTTTGGTATATATAACCCTATATCTGACTTTTTTAGTTTTAGGACTTACAAACAACCGTTATGTGAACAAAACTATAATACTCTCTTTAGCAACTTTGTTGCGAGAGCATAAAAAAAAATGGATTCCCTTAATACCGTAGCCGATCTTCTGGAGTACATCCTAACAGAGAGATCCGGCGGTGAAGAGATTTTTTTTGCTTACAATTTTCCCAAATACCAAATAAAATAAAAACAAACATTAATCAAATAGGTGACTATTCAAATAGATGATGAAGGACTTGTAAAAATTTTGAGTCTAGAGGAAGAAAGTCTTTTTTGTGAAAACGGTACGTTTCAGAATGGGTTAGATAATTGAAATTTTAATTTTATCAAAAATTCTTACCTGCGAAAATTGCCTAGGAATTGTTTCTAAGGCGGTCGTGTCAAAATTTCAGGTCGGTCGGTTCAAGCCATTCGACAAAAATGTCTGTCCAGACTCTGTGAACAGACTTTCAAAAACATGCGTTTTCAGATTTCGGATTCGATCACATCATTTATAATTTGTGAAACTCACAAGTGTGAACAAGTTCTTAAGGTATATTAAATAAGATAGTTTGTTGTTGGTAATAAATATGAAAGACTATTTGCAAAAAATACTAATCATCAGTACTTTTGACTTTGTTTTAAGCTGAAAGCAATTTTAGCCGTTAAGCTTATATTTATAAGACCAACAAACTAAAAAATACGAAATAATGTTGCCTGTAATTATTCATTGTGTGGTTTGAATATAGCGAAGATACACACCTTGTCCAAACTGTGTAATTATTCGCTCACCGAAGTATCTTGCAACTTTTGAAGAGCTCAGCATAGATCGAAATGACGTCGTTTCGGTAGGTTCAGCGACTTCAGTTCTTGCAGAAGCTGTATTTTGTACGCTTTCCATTGAAGATCTCGAGTTTCTGCGGACGGCGCCGAATCAACTCTCCGTGGTCTTCGTGTACACTCTCAGCTACGGCTGACATGGCTTTTTTTCGCTGCGTGCTGGACGTGGTCTATTCGGTCGTATATTCGAATAATGTATGATGGTTCGAAAGAGAGGTGATGGTGTTGCGAATAGTATGTTCAGTAGGCCGAATTATCGTAATAAAGTTGAACGACTTGTAAACGATGTTTAGGCGTAAGTCATTCCATAATGAAATGTCAAACAATACAAGAAAAATGTAGCTTGACACGACTCAAGTGTGATGTGTGTGTCAAAAAAAGTCTTTAGAAAAAGTACCTGTGCTTCGATCACCCGTTAAAAGGGAAGAAATAATTAGAAAATAATAATTTGTTTTAAAATATACTAGATGTCAACGTTTTTTCAATAGTTAGAAATATCTTAACTTTCAAGCTGATTTAGCTATTTATTATAACCGCAGCAGCAATATTTTATCTCCAAGCCTTGTTAAGACTTTTGGTCTTTTGGTAAAATCATATTTCATTTAATTAAGAAACATAAATTAAAAAATACCTATATCATACTTTTACTCCTTTTCAATGGTTTATGAAACTCTTTTTAAGCCAGTGAAAATTTCCATTCATTCAGCTGAAAAGAATTGATTTCAACTTTAGTTTCTAAATAAGCTTCTTGGCATCCACAAGCGATCTCTTACTGCTTCCGTTTGCATCTCAATTTCACAGCGCCCAAGTCATGGATAGAATTTTTTTGTATGTATATGTCAGGCACTTCAAATTAATAAATTTTGAGGACAGAATGAAGGAATATAATTTCAGTGACTTAATTTTATCTATATATTATCTATTATTAAATTAGAAAGTAAAACTTAGATGTTTCCAAATTTTTCTGAGCATAAAATATACTAAAAGTAACAATCAGCTTTAAAAGTCAAATGAAATTGGTATACATTTGCATCTTTAACAACTTAATGACTCTAAGCCGCCAAACTTCCTCCGATAGCTCTCAAATTTCTTTAATCTTAGCACACACACAACCATAATTGTTGCAATCGCCCACCCTCACAGTGTAGGACTCTGCTGTTCCACTGTGCCTAATTAATATAATCCCGTTCAATGGGGCGGCCCATTAAAATATGAGCAACCAATAATTTCTGGTTTATTGTATTACTTGCAATTATTAGCAGCTCGTATCTGCAGCTGTGTGTTTAGGCATAGTATTACATGCAATGCTCATATTTCGCTAATAAGCACTTTCGCTCGTATAAACTTCTTAAGGCTTCACAAAGTCCATCCCTCTTTGTCTATTGTATTATTTGTTTTGTTGGCCATTTTGTTTTGCCACGTACATTGTTTTTGGTTGTAATGAAAGTTATATGAAAGCTGTTTGGCATTTTATTGTCAGCTTAACGCGTAGCAGTGGAGGATCACAGAAATCTAAACGCCAAATATTTACTTAGATGCAATATTAGTAGTATATAGTGTATGGAATATAGACTGGTAATTGAAGAACATAACATTTCGTTGTTGGTTGTATTATGTTGGCGTGAAAGATTTTATCTCTACAAACTTTAATGCGTCAGACGAATTCGCTTGACCAATTGCTTTGCTTGTTATGTGAGTGTGGGATCATGTGAGTATATACATATATGTGTGTATATTTACCCCACCTTGCTCAGTTTAATTCGCAAAAGTAGCGGAGGAGCCAGGACTCATTAGAAGACCTAGTCCAGACTGTAAAGTGTAAAGAGTAAGAATAGATCCTCGTCTATCCGCTCTTTCGACCCATACAAATCTTCCGGTATGGACGGAATCATTCCAGCAATGCTACAAAATGCGTTCTGTTTATCCGTGCCAAGGCTAAAGACGATTTTAAGAGGATACTTGAAGTTCAGCTATGTGCCACACTCACGGAGATAGGCTAAAGTGGTTTTCATACCGAAGGCAGGTAGGAACAACCCAAAGTACTCAAAAGAGTTTCCTTAACATTTCTGGAACTTTCAACAACGTCTCTACGGAATCTATTCTTAATAGTATCCAGTCAATAGGTGTCGCTCCTGCTATACAGCGCTGGATCAGAAGACTTTTAACTTCTAGAGGGATAACAGCAGAATGGAACGATGCTTAAATGACCAAAGAAGTCTGTAGAGGTACTCTGGAAGGTGGAGTGCTAACTCCGCTTCTATAAACATTAGTGGTGAAGACAAGACCCCTAAGATAGTGACAAATGCGGGCGGCATTGCATTAGCAGTGTTATGACCACCATTCTCAATACATTCGGGAATTGGGCATCGCAAACGGGTCTGAAGAACGGATCGGATCTCGTTGTATTCACAAAAAAGAAAGAAACACAAAATTCCTCAATGGAGGTTATCTTCGAAAAATAGGACACAACACTCTCTTAAGGACAGCGTCAAGTGCTTTGGGGTAGTCTTGGACTGCAAACTGCTGTAAAGCACAACGTGAAAAAAAAAGAATGAGGAAAGCTGGCAATGCTTTATATGCGTGTAGCAATATACTGCGCATAACCTGGGGGCTCTTTCCCTCTTTCATTCACTGGTGCTTTACAGCTATTGTAAGACCAATTCTGCTTTATGTTGCTGTAGTATGGTGAACAACTTTTAGAAAAGTTTGTGCCTACTAATTGATGAAAAAAGTTGATGGTGATGACTGCATGAGTCGTATTCATGTTTTTATATGTTTTACAAATCATAAAAAATGTCGTGAGAACTTAAATGAGGACCAAAATCCAAGTTGTCAGATACGACGATTCCTAGCGTGCTAAATTGGGGGAAAAAGTCCCTGAAAGTATTTGTATCGATGCAATTATAATATGATAATGTTGGAATGAATGGAGTTTATGTTGGAAAATGGATTTTTTTCATCTTCCACCCTCTGCATATACCTGATTTATCACCATGTAATTAAGTATTTTCTACATCAAAAACTGAAATCGAGCATTTTTTGATGATATTCCTGAAGAAGATTTTTATCAATGTCCAAAAAAGACCTATGCATGCACTGGTTTGTCATTCAAAAGGATGTGTTGAGTCTAACAGAACTAAATTTTGAATAAATAATAAATATCAAACATAATATTATGTAAATTCTATTTTCCATATCTAAATTTTCGGTTAATTTTAAGACACAACTTGTACTCTGTTGGTCGACACCTTATAACTATAATAACTCGATATGAAGATACCTTAACTAAATAAAGAAACCAACACAATGGCCAAGATTATAAAGAATATTATAAGGTAATATTAGCGGTTGCCAATCGGTCCCCGTAACAATTTTGTCAGCGCTATGAAGTCTAGTATGGTTGATGAGACATACATACAGCGGCCGTGACTGATGACACGTGACAATGTGACGCTTTAATGATTTTTCTACACGCTTGCCAAATGAAAGCTGATTTATGGAAACATAAACCCGCATACATACCTAGATACATAAACTTCTCTGTGTGTTTGTGCGCTTCAGTTGACATTTAGAGAGCACGAAGGCACTGATGTCTTCGAGCTATAAATAAAATGTATCTTACACATGTTTTTATATGCTTTTTATATCTGTACACATACACATAAACATGATTACAATATAAAAAGACAAAAATATTAGAGGCAAATGCCTGCTGACACACTAATGAAGCACCGGGGAACCGCAGCTTCTTTTGTTGCGTGCCAGTAATTGAGGCGGCAGTGTTTACTGGCCCGAAAAGTAGGCCAGGAATTTGCGGTTAATAAACAGGGTAGCTAGATGTAGTTAGAAAGAGCCGTAGTGTCAGCTAGACAATGGCCCAAAGTATTGTTTGTCGCAGACAGCGATGGAAATGAACTGTGCTGGCCGTCCGCCGTCCGCCGTCCGCACAGAGCAATAAACTCTGTTATAAATA
Source organism: Bactrocera zonata (assembly GCA_037783105.1). Lineage (NCBI taxonomy): Eukaryota > Metazoa > Arthropoda > Insecta > Diptera > Tephritidae > Bactrocera > Bactrocera zonata. The sequence goes on along the minus strand of JBAWJQ010005740.1, from coordinate 2,654 downwards.
GGCGAAGAATGCAAAATGCTGAGATACCAAATTGTGAATAGCGAAGCCGAACAATAGCATAGCTGCGGTGTAGGATTTCTTAATTTTTTCCCGAGCATTTTGTGCTGAAAAAGAAAGAAAATAATGCCTAGAGTTCGTCTGATAAGCTGTGGCTAGCCGCCAGTGCGTATACGTAATCTCGCATTTCATTACAGGTAGACTCTCTGCTGAGTGCACTAAACTTCAATTAGAACAACAGCAGCGGCTACTCAGCTCATTATACAACAATAGTTTGGGACGCACCTCTCACTTCCCTGCAGAAGTTGTGAAGAGCACTGTTCGCCACTAGAAATTATTTCACACAAAGGATAATGCTTGGCACTGTGGTCGGCTAGTCGGCGCGTTTGTTTTACGATTTTTATTTTCTACTATTTTGCTTATGCTTTTGTCTACTTTTTTCTTGCTTGTTTTCTAAGTCGCATTATCTCTACAGCATAATCTGCTCGTTTACACTTTGTTCTTTTGTATTTCGCTTTTCTTGCTTTAATTGTATTTGTGTGTCGCCTCGAATGACACATTTGTTGTTTCTCTTTTTAACACTTGGCCATTCAAACATTCTTCTTAATTCACTTTCAAGACTTTTCTATTTGCACATTTATTTTTGTTTATTGTTATTGTTATTATTTGTAGCATTCTTCAAGGCCACTGTTGTTGTTTCAAAAGCTAGTCAAAGAATTGGGCAAACAAAGCAAAGCTTTAATTTCTTCTTGCAAACAGTTTAATGTGCGCCACTGGACTTGGGCTGTTTGGTTTTTTTTTGTTTTTTGTTGGTAAATTGCAGACGGCTTAGTTTTAAACAAAGCAGTCTTCTTTCTGCAAAGCATGCCGCAGTCAGATGAAAGAGATAAAGAGAAACAAGTGTGCAAGTCAAACAAATAAAGAAGTTAATGAGCAACCGGTTTCGCAGCTGCTGAAGAGAGCTGAAGTGATGCAAGATGAGTGTAGATGAGTGTAATTGCCTAACATCATTATTTTTTTCATTTTTAAAAGTTCAAAATTTACTGACAAAAGCTTACAGATTTACCGAGTCAGGAATGTTCAAGAATCAAACAAATATCGCTTAGGTTTCAAGTATACTTTCGGGTGCTGAAACCTCATCCAATTGGTGGATAAATGGAAAGAGATCTGGGGTTTTCTAAGAATCTAGCGGACTTGGCATTTAAGTATACCTGAGGGCGTTTAGACTTTATACCATTGGTGGAATACTAAAAAGATCTATGATATTAAAATATCGAGAATGTTTTGTGTCTTAAGGTACACTTTAGAGACCTAAATTCTCATACAATTGCTAAAATATTGTAAACCAAAAGAACATGCTCAATCTCTTGCTCTTGTAAAAAAATTTATATACATTCAAAACTAAAAAATCTTGAAACTAGATTTTCTTCATTTATGTTTATAACCCCAGTTATGTTTATATTCAAACTTTTTTAAATGTGTGAAAATCTGACAAAATTAAATCTGATTTAAACAAGAAAATAACCACAAAATCCGGTTGAACAAATGCGATCCTAGACAACGTAGTTCCACACCTGCTTTGACCGCAACATGTGTGGCACTTATAGTCTGACATTATTCTCTCAGAAATTTGCGCTTCTTAATTCTTCCTATCTACCTCATGCTTTTGACTGTGGAAAAAGACATGTTCAGTATTCTCATTTCCATAGCCACAAGAGGAACACATGTATACCTCATCATGACCATAAACCGAAAAAATGGTTTTTTCGGCAAAATCAATTCATTTCATTCAAAATAGTCTCCTTCTGCTTCAATACAGCTTTTTGCATGATCCAAAAGCATGTCAAACCAGTGTTTTAGCTTATTGCCCGGCATGACTGCTAGTATGCCGGTGCAAGCATTTGAATGGCTTCTACCTCTGCATAACGTTTTCTTTTCATGAGTAAATGCATTTTTCCGAAAAGGAAGAAGTCGCACGGTGCCATATCAGGTCAACGGTTAAAATGTGATTTTTGGTCAAATAATTGGTCACAATGATGTCCTTCGAATGTTGAATTCTGAGTAATTTTTGGTCGACAGTCAAACAGTGCACACACCTTTCGTAAGCCCAAACGTTCGGTCAAAATACGATAAATCTATGCTTTAGAGAAGTTTAATTCCATTTCCATGAATTCCAATGATAATTTCGGCTGCTTTTTGATGAATTCACGCAAAATTTCGATGGAATTTCCGCTGTTCACGGATTTTGATTGGCCCACATGTTGATCGTCATTTATGTCCTAACGACTACTTTGAAAACGTTGAAACCACTCGTACACTCTGCTACGGGATAGACAATCATCACCATAAACTTGTTTCATCAATTGACACGTTTCGGTAAAAGTTTTACCAATTTTGAAACAAAATTTAATGTTGGCTCTTTACTACTGACACTTAAAACGCAATAACTTTACTTTTAATCAATGAAATGTCATGAAATTCTCACGGAAAAATCGATAAAGTTAACAGATCCTAATGCATTAGTTGATATATAGATATCGTCACTAGGGGGCACTTGATTCAAAATGTCCTGTTTACTTTGGAAATCACTAGTGGCGCTGCATACATAACTATTGACTGTGGTACTTTTGTCGATAATAGTATTTGGCTCTGATTGG
>JBAWJQ010005739.1:0-18849 GCA_037783105.1 Bactrocera zonata | reverse complement strand
AGCAGCACTTCGTTCCAGTTACGTACTATAACGGCAGTGCATTTAGAAAAGTTCCGTAATTTTGTGTTTAGGTATAAGGCCGATTTTCTTGTTTATACTAGAGGTGGGTACGGGCCGGGCTTTTTTTCGTGGTCCGCGGGCTTACACAGGCCCGGAGCGGGCCCGGGCCCTAAAATTAAAATTCGTGCGGGCTTCGTGCGGGCCCGGGCCTTAGCAAAAGGCCCGGCCCGTAAAAACCCGAAATAGGCCCGTAAAAGCCCGAAATAGCCCTGAAAACAATTTTGATTTGATCGCGTTATTTTTTTTATTCTCGAATTAGAACCGCCATTTATCGCATTTTATTTGCTTAAGGTTCATCTCGACACGATAGAATTTATAGAATACTAGCTGCATTGCCGGGCACATAGCTGTGGAGACTCCACATTGCTCATAGCTTACTAGATATAGAATACTATCTAGTTTGCCATGTATAGTAAGCTTCAGCAGTTTGACTGCGCAGTTTTCATTTCAACATATCCCATTTGCACATATGCCAACGGCATTTTCAATTTGGCAATATGAAATTTAGAAGAGCGAGTATTTAGACGGTTGTGTTATATTATAAAAATAAAGTACATGTTCAAAATAACATTTTTTCAAAAAATTAATATTTAGTTTAATATTGTTAATTTACAGAAAAATTATGCAAATTGGGTTGGGAATGAGCGAAGTCTTAAATTTATGTAATAAACTTATACAAGCATAAATCATTATTTCAATTGGTATATAAAATTTATGCCGCAATTATTATATAATAGTCCAAAAATATGAATTCTTCTTTTTCCCAGAAGTACATTTGTAAAAAAAGGATCTTAATCCTTTTTTTATTTTCCACATAAAAGATTTAAGCTACCTACCTCTCATTTACGTATATATACCGACGAATGCCCACATACAGATTTGGCAATGGTAATAGCAATTCGTTTGTCAGCTAGTATTCTATAAATTCTATCCTGTCGAGATGCCCCGTTATCGATACTACTATCGATTTGGTTATACAATATTTTACTTGTTTGCACACCACTAATTCAAAATTGGCGTCCTATTGTGAAATTGATAAACTTTGAAATATGTATAAAATATGTCGCGACAAACCATTCAGGACGCTGTGAATAAAAAAGTGAATGTGTAAAGCTAATACAAAATGAAAAGGGCAGGAGTGACGTGTGGAAGCTGTTCGATTGCGTTAATTATAATGGCAATAATGTCGATTTTGTGTGCTGCCGGAGCTGTAAGCATGTGCTGGTGTATAATTCAAAACAAGGCACGGGCACCCTCAGTCGCCATAAGTGCATGTCTCAACAAGATGCGCTTAAGTCACAGCCCAAATTGGGCATGTTTGCCAAAAAAGTTGTTTCGACGCGATTTCGGGATTCGTTTGCTCGAAAGCAGCTAGCCTTAGTTGTAAAAGACTTGCACCCTTTCAATATTACCGAAGGTAAGTTCTATTCCCATTGCATTCATTGATTGACTCTTTTTTTGTGAATTGGTAGGTAGCGGCTTCCGTGAATATAGCCAAGCGCTTCTCAACATAGGAGCAGAATTTGGAAGTCAGTCTTTCGATGATTTGGTTATATCCCGTAAAGTGTTAAGCACTACCATCATGGAGAAAGAGTACGAAACGTTGAAGACTCAACTTATCTTAAGTTTGAAAGACCAACAACTGGCATACACGACCGACATGTGGAGTGACGACTACACGCAGCGAAATTTTATATCGCTGACTGCTCACTATGTGGATGATAGCTTTCAACTGAACGTCGCTCTTTTAGGTACTAATATAAATCAATTTTTATAATATATTTTTTTTCATATTTTTATATAATGTACATGTTCATACATACATATTTACATATTTATTTATTAATGTTTATGAATCATTTAACTTACTTATGTATCTTTTACAGGCATCAGGGAGTTCTTGGACGAGAAGAAAACTGGAGAAAATATTCTCAAAAATGTTCAAGACATTTTGCAGGATTTCAACACTCTTGAAACTATGGATCGAGCTGTGTTCGTTACGGACAATGGTGCAAATGTCGTTGCGGCATTTAAAAGTTTCAAGCGCCTATCTTGTGCTTGTCATAATCTGAACCTTGTCATGGATGACGTCATTGAGAAAAATCCTCTTGCGGAAGTGAAGGCTTTAATAGATTGCTGCAAATCATTAGTCAAATATTTTAAACATTCTCAGCTTAACAGTAAGCTCTCAAAAACGCTGAAACAGCAAGTTAAAACACGCTGGAACTCTACATTTTTTATGCTTTTGAGTATATTTGATGTAAAAGAGGAAATAAAAACTCTTTTACTTAAAAAGGATGAGCTACAACGAATTAGTAATTTAGATTTTTCATTACTTGAAAACATTTTATGCTTCTTAAAACCTTTTAAGGACTGCTCTGAAGCACTTAGCTCTGACAAGGAACCAACAATGCAAATATTTGCATTGTGGTCTGAAAAATTATGTAAACTTTGCAGAACTAGCACACTTGATTCCCAAATAATAACTGAGTTTAAAACAATGACCCTAAGCGCATTAGAAGTCAGGTTTCTTCCGGCAATCGCTCATTTGGTTGGGCTTTTCTTGAACCCTCCTTATAAAGAGATGAATTTCCTCTCAGAGGAAAAAAGAGAAAATGTGTTAGCTACGGTAAAAGCAATGCTCTCCGAATTTATAGGAGATCATGAAAATAGTAGCTTTGATGACATAACTAATAAAATAAGCCCAAATAATTCCGAAAATGGAATGTTTGCTGAATTTTCAGGCTTAAGTTATGTAAAAAAACGAAAAGTTGAGAAAAACGCTATCGACATAGAGCTTGATAAATACTTGGCCACTCCAGTAGCTCATGGCACACATATTTTAGAATTCTGGAAAAATGCCAGGGACTTAAAATACCTTCCCAAATTAGCTCGGACCATTCTGGCTATTCCAGCCAGTTCGTCTACGAGCGAAAGGCTTTTTTCAACATCGGGCCATGTTTTAAATGAAAAACGCACTAGGCTAAAAAGCACAAATTTAGAAAAAAATTTTATTTTTAAATAAAAATATGACTAAGTTCGTTTTTTTTTAATACATAACAATATTTAATATACCTTAATAAATGTGGACTTATATATATACATACATATGTATAAATTTCATGTCTTTTAAATTTCCTTATATGTGTAAGTTTCGTGCCGGGCCGGGCCGGGCCGCGCCATGGTGAAAAAGTTTCGTGTTCGGCCGGGCCGGGCCTCTCAAAAAAGAGTTTGTTTTCGTGCGCGCCCGGGCCTCAAAATACAGGCCCGCGCCCACCTCTAGTTTATACCAATTTACCAATCGATATCGAAATGCTTCAAATTTTTAGTTTAACATATTTAAGTTAATTAACGTTCTTTAACGAACTGAAGTTTACATAAAGCCTTAACGGTATAACGGCAGTGCATTTGGAAGAATTCCGTAATCTTATATATAAAGTCGATTTTCTTGTATATACACATTAAGCAATCGATATCGAAATGCTTCAAATCATTAGATTAACATATTTAAGTAAATTAACTTTCTTTATCTTACTAAAGTCCACATAAAGCCTTAATGGTATAATGGCAGTGCATTTAGAAGAATTCCGTAAACTTATATTCAGGTATAAAGTCGATTTTCTTCTATATACACATTTAGCAATCGATATCGAAATGCTTCAAATCATTAGTTTAACATATTTAAGTTAATTAAACCTTCTTTAACGCACTCAAGCTAACATAAAGCCATGGCGGCATAACGGCAGTGCATTTAGAAGAATTCCGTAAACTTATATTTAGGTATAAAGTCGATTTTCTTGTTTATACCAATTTAGCAATCGATATCGAAATGCTTCAAATTTTTAGTTTAACATATTTAAGTTAATTAACCTTCTTTAACGAACTGAAGTTTACATAAAGCCTTAACGGTATAACGGCAGTGCATTTAGAAGAATTCCGTAATCTTATATTTAGGTATAAAGTCGATTTTCTTGTTTATACACATTTAGCAATCGATATCGAAATGCTTCAAATCATTAGTTTAACATATTTAAGTTAATTAACCTTCTTTACCTTACTGAAGTTTACATAAAGCCTTAACGGTATAACGGCAGTGCATTTGGAAGAATTCCGTAATCTTATATTTAGGTATAAAGTCGATTTTCTTGTATATACACATTTAGTAATCGATATCGAAATGCATCAAATCATTAGATTAACATATTTAAGTTAAATAACTTTCTTTATCTTACTGAAGTCTACATTAAGCCTTAACGGTATAACGGCAGTGCATTTAGAAGAATTCCGTAATCTTATATTTAGGTATAAGGTCCATTTTCTTGTATATACCAATTTATCAATCGATATCGAAATGCTTCAAATCATTAGTTTAACATATTTAAGTTAACTAAACTTCTTTAACGCACTCAAGCTAACATAAAGCCATGGCGGCATAACGGCAGTGCATTTAGAAGAATTCCGTAATCTTATATTTAGGTATAAAGTCGATTTTCTTGTTTATACCTATTTAGCAATCGATATCGAAATGCTTCAAATTTTTAGTTTAACATATTTAAGTTAATTAACCTTCTTTAACGAACTGAAGTTTACATAAAGCCTTAACGGTATAACGGCAGTGCATTTAGAAGAATTCCGTAAACTTATATTCAGGTATAAAGTCGATTTTCTTGTATACACACAATTAGCAATCGATATCGAAATGCTTCAAATCATTAGATTAACATATTTAAGTTAATAAACCTTCTTTAACGCACTCAAGCTAACATAAAGCCATGGCGGCATAACGGCAGTGCATTTCGAAGAATTCCGTAATCTTATATTTAGGTATAAAGTCGATTTTCTTGTTTATACCAATTTACCAATCGATATCGAAATGCTTCAAATTTTTAGTTTAACATATTTAAGTTAATTAACGTTCTTTAACGAACTGAAGTTTACATAAAGCCTTAACGGTATAACGGCAGTGCATTTGGAAGAATTCCGTAATCTTATATATAAAATCGATTTTCTTGTATATACAAATTAAGCAATCGATATCGAAATGCTTCAAATCATTAGATTAACATATTTAAGTAAATTAACTTTCTTTATCTTACTAAAGTCCACATAAAGCCTTAATGGTATAATGGCAGTGCATTTAGAAGAATTCCGTATTCTTATATTTAGGTATAAAGTCGATTTTCTTCTATATACACATTCAGCAATCGATATCGAAATGCTTCAAATCATTAGTTTAACATATTTAAGTTAATTAACCTTCTTTACCTTACTGAAGTTTACATTAAGCCTTAACGGTGTAACGGCAGTGCATTTAGAAGAATTCCGTAAACTTATATTCAGGTATAAAGTCGATTTTCTTCTATATACACATTTAGCAATCGATATCGAAATGCTTCAAATCATTAGATTAACATATTTAAGTTAATAAACTTTCTTTATCTTACTGAAGTCTACGTTAAGCCTTAACGGTATAACGGCAGTGCATTTAGAAGAATTCAGTAAACTTATATTCAGGTATAAAGTCGATTTTCTTGTATACACACAATTAGCAATCGATATCGAAATGCTTCAAATCATTAGTTTAACATATTTAAGTTAATAAACCTTCTTTATCTTACTGAAGTTTACATAAAGCCTTAACGGTATAACGGCAGTGCATTTAGAAGAATTCCGTAATCTTATATTTAGGTATAAAGTCGATTTTCTTGTATATACACATTTAGCAATCGATATCGAAATGCTTCAAATCATTAGTTTAACATATTTAAGTTAATTAACCTTCTTTATCTACATAAAGCCTTAACGGTATAACGGCAGTGCATTTAGAAAAATTCCGTAATCTTATATTTAGGTATAAAGTCGATTTTCTTCTATATACACATTTAGCGGTCGATATCGAAATGCCTCAAATAATTAGTTTAACATATTTAAGTTAATTAACCTGCTTTAACGAACTGAAGTCTGCATAAAGCCTTAGCGGTATAATGGCAGTGCATTTGGAAGAATTCCGTAATCTTATATTTGCATATAAAGTCGATTTTCTTGTACATACACATTTAGCAATCGATATCGAAATGCTTCAAATCATTAGTTTAACATATTTAAGTTAATTAACCTTCTTTATCTTACGGAAGTCTAAGTAAAGCCTTGACGGTTTAACGGCAGTGCATTTAGAAGAATTCTGTAATCTTATATTTAGGTATAAAGTCGATTTTCTTGTTTATACCAATTTAGCAATCGATATCGAAATGCTTCAAATCATTAGTTTAACATATTTAAGTTAATTAACCTTCTTTATCTTACTGAAGTTTACATAAAGCCTTAACGGTATAACGGCAGTGCATTTGGAAGAATTCCGTAATCTTATATATAAAATCGATTTTCTTGTATATACACATTAAGCAATCGATGTCGAAATGCTTCAAATCATTAGATTAACGTATTTAAGTAAATTAACTTTCTTTATCTTACTAAAGTCCACATAAAGCCTTAATGATATAATGGCAGTGCATTTAGAAGAATTCCGTAATCTTATATTCAGGTATAAAGTCGATTTTCTTGTATATACACATTTAGCAATCGATATCGAAATGCTTCAAATCATTAGTTTAACATATTTAAGTTAATTAACCTTCTTTACCTTACTGAAGTTTACATAAAGCCTTAACAGTATAACGGCAGTGCATTTGGAAGAATTCCGAAATCTTATATATAAAGTCGATTTTCTTCTATATACACATTAAGCAATCGACATCGAAATGATTCAAATCAATAGTTTAACGTATTTAAGTTAATTAACTTTCTTTAACTTACTGAAGTTTACATTAAGCCATGTCGGCATAACGGCAGTGCATTTGGAAGAATTCCGTAATCTTATTTTTAGGTATAAAAACGATTTTTTTGTATATACACATTTAGCAATCGATCCCGAAATGCTGCAAATCATTAGATTAACATATTTAAGTTAGAAAACTTTCTTTAACTTACTGAGGTTTATATAAAGCCATTGCGGAATAACGGCAGTGCATTTGGAAGAAATCTGTAATCTTATATTTAGGTATAAATTCGATTTTCTTGTATATACACATTTAGCAATAGATATCGAAATGCTTCAAATCATTAGATTAACATATTTAAGTTAACTAACTTTCTTTATCTTACTGAAGTCTACATTAAGCCCTAACGGTATAACAGCAGTGTACTTAGAAGAATGCCGTAATCTTATATTTAGGTATAAAGTCGATTTTCTTGTACATACACATTTGGTAATCGATATCGAAATGCTTCAAATCAATAGTTTAACTTATTTGAGTTAATTAACTTTCTTTATCTTACTGAAGTCTTCATAAAGCCCTAACGGTATAACGGCTGTGCATTTAGAAGAATTCCGTAATCTTATTTTTAGGTATAAAAACGATTTTCTTGTATATACACATTTAGCAATCGATACCGAAATGCTGCAAATCATTAGTTTAACATATTTAAGTTAAAAAACTTTCTTTAACTTACTGAGGTTTATATAAAGCCATTGCGGAATAACGGCAGTGCATTTGGAAGAAATCTGTAATCTTATATTTAGGTATAAATTCGATTTTCTTGTATATACACATTTAGCAATAGATATCGAAATGCTTCAAATCATTAGATTAACATATTTAAGTTAACTAACTTTCTTTATCTTACTGAAGTCTACATTAAGCCCTAACGGTATAACAGCAGTGTACTTAGAAGAATGCCGTAATCTTATATTTAGGTATAAAGTCGATTTTCTTGTACATACACATTTGGTAATCGATATCGAAATGCTTCAAATCAATAGTTTAACTTATTTGAGTTAATTAATTTTCTTTATCTTACTGAAGTCTACATAAAGCCTTAACGGTATAACGGCAGTGCATTTGGAAGAATTCCGTAATCTTATACTTAAGTATAAAGTTGATTTTCTTGTATATACACATTTAGCAATAGATATCGAAATGCTTCAAATCATTAGATTAACATATTTAAGTTAACTAACTTTCTTTATCTTACTGAAGTCTACATTAAGCCCTAACGGTATAACAGCAGTGTATATACTCATTTAGCAATCGATATCGAAATGCTTACAGATTTCTTCCAAATGCACTGCCGTTATTCCGCAATGGCTTTATATAAACCTCAGTAAGTTAAAGAAAGTTTTCTAACTTAAATATGTTAATCTAATGATTTGCAGCATTTCGGGATCGATTGCTAAATGTGTATATACAAAAAAATCGTTTTTATACCTAAAAATAAGATTACGGAATTCTTCCAAATGCACTGCCGTTATGCCGACATGGCTTAATGTAAACCTCAGTAAGTTAAAGAAAGTTAATTAACTTAAATACGTTAAACTATTGATTTGAATCATTTCGGTGTCGATTGCTTAATGTGTATATAGAAGAAAATCGACTTTATATATAAGATTTCGGAATTCTTCCAAATGCACTGCCGTTATACTGTTAAGGCTTTATGTAAACTTCAGTAAGGTAAAGAAGGTTAATTAACTTAAATATGTTAAACTAATGATTTGAAGCATTTCGATATCGATTGGAAAATGTGTATATGCAAGAAAATCGACTTTATGTATAAGATAACGGAATTCTTCCAAATGCACTGCCGTTATACCGTTAAGGCTTTATGTAGACTTCAGTAAGATAAAAAAAGTTAATTAAATTAAATCTAATTATTTGAAGCATTTTGGTATCGATTGCTAAATGTGTATATACAAGAAAATCAACTTTATACTTAAGTATAAGATTACGGAATTCTTCCAAATGCACTGCCGTTATACCGTTAAGGCTTTATGTAGACTTCAGTAAGATAAAGAAAATTAATTAACTTAAATATGTTAATCTTATTATTTGAAGCATTTCGGTATCGATTGCTAAATGTGTATATACAAGAAAATCGACTTTATATATAAGATTACGGAATTCTTCTAAATGCACTGCCGTTATACCGTAAAGGCTTTATGTAGACTTCAGTAAGATAAAGAAAGTTAATTAACTTAAATTTGTTAAATTATTGATTGAAGGCTTTCCTGAAAGCACTACAAATTATCTAACCAATGCTTTATGTTTGACTCACCTCTTTCAAATAGTTTAGCCGCTAGAGCGTTCGCAAAGTTGAAACAAAATGTGATTTTTCTCAAAAACCTTCGTTTTTCGTGAACACTATTACCACATTCCTGGTAGCAGTAGAAGAATGATTGAAGACCTTCCTGAAAGCCCTTTCAATTATCTAACCAACGCTCTATGTTTGACTCACCTTGTTCCAATAGCTTAGCCGCTAGAGCGATTGAAAAGTTGAAACAAAAATGTGATTTTTCTGAAAAACTTTCGTTTTTCGTGAACACTATTGCCACGTTCCTGGTAGGAGTAGAAGAAAGATTGAAGCTTTTCTGAAAGCACTACAAATTATCTAACCAATGCTTTTTATTTAACTCACCTTCTTCAAACAGTTAAGCCGCTAGAGCGTTCGCAAAGTCAAAACAAAAATGTGATTTTTCTCAAAAACCTACGTTTTTCGTGAACACTATTGCCACATTCCTGGTAGCAGTAGAAGAATGATTGAAGGCTTTCCTGAAAGCACTACAACTTATCTAACCAATGCTTTATGTTTCACTCACCTTGTTCCAATAGCTTAGCCGCTAGAGCGATTGAAAAGTTGAAACAAAAATGTGATTTTTCTGAAAAACTTTCGTTTTTCGTGAACACTATTGCCACGTTCCTGGTAGGAGTAGAAGAAAGATTGAAGCTTTTCTGAAAGCACTACAAATTATCTAACCAATGCTTTTTATTTAATTCACCTCGTACAAACAGTTTAGCCGCTATAGCGTTTGCAAAGTTGAAACGAAAATTTGACTTTTGCCAAGCCCCTGGTAGGAGTAGAAGAAAGATTGAAGGCTTTCCTGAAAGCACTACAAATTATCTAATCAATGCTTTTTATTTAACTCACGTTGTTCAAACAACTGTAAACTTAACTAAGCCGCTAGAGCGTTTGCAAAGTTCAAGCAAAAATGTGATTTTTCTCAAAAACCTACGTTTTTCGTGAACACTATTGCCACATTCCTGGTAGCAGTAGAAGAATGATTGAAGGCTTTCCTGAAAGCACTACAAATTATCTAACCAATGCTTTATGTTTGACTCACCTCGTTCAAATAGTTTAGCCGCTAGAGCGTTCGCAAAGTTGAAACAAAAATGTGATTTTTCTCACAATCCTACGTTTTGTTGTGAACACCATTACCACGTTCCTTGTAGGAGTAGAAGAAAGATTGAAGGCTTTCCTGAAAGCACTACAACTTATCTAACCAATGCTTTATGTTTTACTCACCTCGTTCAAATAGTTTAGCCGCTAGAGCGTTTGCACGTTGAATCGAAAATCACATTTTTGTTTCACCTTTGCAAACGCTTCAGCAGCTAAATTATTTGAACGAGGTGAATCAAACAACCAATATTAGTTAGATAATTCGAAGAGTTTTCAGGAAAGTCTTTAATTTTTCTTCTGCTCCTAAAGGAAACGTGGCAACAGTGTTCACAAAAAATGTTGAGTTTTGAGAAAATTCACATTTTTGTTTCACCTTTGCAAACGCTCTAGCGGCTTAACTATTTGAACAACAGTGTTCGCAAAAAATGTAGGGTTTTGGTTTTCACATTTTTGTTTCACCTTTGCAAACGCTCCAGCGGCAAAACTGTTTCAACAAGGTGAGTCAACCAAACAGAATTAGTTAGATAATTGAATCTTTAATTTTACTTCTACTCCTACCAGAAACGTGACAACAGTGTTCACAAAAAATGTTGGGTTTTGAGAAAATTCACATTTTTGTTTCCCTTTGCAAACGCTCTAGTGGCTTAGCTATTTGAACAAGGTAAGTCAAACAAAAAGCATTGGTTTGACAATCTAAAGAGCTTTGAGGAGAGTCTTCAATCTTCCTTCTACTCCTACCAGAAACGTGGCAACAGTGTTCACCAAGAATGTTGGGTTATGAGAAAATTCCCATTTTTGTTTCAACTTTGCAAACGCTCTAACATCTTAATTATTGAAACGAAGTGAATCAAACAAACAATATTAGTTAGATAATTTGAAGAGCTTTCAGGAAAGTCTTCAGTTTTTTTTATTCCTACCAGAAACATGGACACAGTGTTCGCAAAAATGTAGGGTTTTAATAAAAATTACATTTTTGTTTCAACTTTGCAAACGCTCTAGCGGCGAAGTTATTTGAACGAGGTGAATCAAACAAACAGTATTGGTTAGATTATTCGAAGGGTTTTCAGGAAAGTCTTCAATCTTTCTTCTGCTTCTACCAGAAACGTGGCAACAGTGTTCACAAAGAATGTTGGGTATTGAGAAAATTCACTTTTTTTTCAACTTTACAAACGCTCTAGTGGGTTAACTATTTGAAAGAGCTTAGCCAAACAAAAAGCATTGGTTAGACAATTTAAAGAGCTTTCAGGAAAAATTTCAATCTTTCTTCCACTCCTACCAGCAGCGTGGCAATAGTGTTCACAAAAAATGTTGGGTTTTGATAAAAATCACATTTTTGTTTCATCTTTGCAAACGCTCTAGCGGCTAAACTGTTTCAACAAGGTGAGTCAACCAAACAGAATTGGTTAGATAATTTAATCTTTAATTTTTCTTCTACTCCTTTCAGAAAAGTGGCAACAGTGTTCACAAAAAATGTTGGGTTTTGAGAAAAAACACATTTTTGTTTCAAATTTGCAAAATATCTAGTGGCTAAACTATTTCAAGGAGCTGAGTCAAACAAAAAGCATTGGTTAGACAATTTAAAGAGCTTTCAGGAGAGTCTCCAATCTTTCTTCCACTCCTACCAGGAGCGTGGCAATAATGTTCACAAAAAATGTTGGGTTTTGGCAAAAATCACATTTTTGTTTCACCTTTGCAAACGCTCTAGCAGCTAAATTATTTGTACGATGTGAATCAAGCGAACAATATTAGTTCGATAATTGGAAGAGTTTTCAGGTAAGTCTTCAAACTTTCTTCTACTCCTACCAGAAACATGGCAACAGTGTTCACAAGAAATGTTGGGTTTTGAGAAAATTCACATTTTTGTTTCACCTATGCAAACGCTCTAGCGGCTTAACTATTTAAACAAGGTGAGTCAAGCAAAAAGCATTGGTTAGACAATTTAAAAAGCTTTCAGGAGGGTCTTTAATCTTTCTTCTACTCCTACCAGGAGCGTGGCAATAGTGTTCACAAAAAATGTTGGGTTTTGATAAAAATCACATTTTTGTTTCAACTTTGCAAACGCTCCAGCGGCTAAACTGTTTCAACAAGGTGAGTCAGGCAAACAGAATTGGTTAGATAATTGAATTTTTAAGTTTTCTTCTACTCCTACCAGGAGCGTGGCAACAGTGTTCACAAAAAATGTTGGATTTTGAGAAAATTCTCATTTTTGTTTCAGATTTGCAAACGCTCTAGTGGCTAAACTATTTCAAAGAGCTGAGTCAAACAAAAAGCAGTGGTTAGATAATTTAAGGAGCTTTCAGGAAAGTCTTCAATCTTTCTTCGACCCCTTCCAGGAGCGTGGCAATAGTGTTCGCAAAAATTGTTGGGTTTTGATAAAAATCACATTTTTGTTTCACCTTTGCAAACGCTTCAGCAGCTAAATTATTTGAACGAGGTGAATCAAACAACCAATATTAGTTAGATAATTCGAAGAGTTTTCAGGAAAGTCTTTAATTTTTCTTCTGCTCCTAAAGGAAACGTGGCAACAGTGTTCACAAAAAATGTTGAGTTTTGAGAAAATTCACATTTTTGTTTCACCTTTGCAAACGCTCTAGCGGCTTAACTATTTGAACAACAGTGTTCGCAAAAAATGTAGGGTTTTGGTTTTCACATTTTTGTTTCACCTTTGCAAACGCTCCAGCGGCAAAACTGTTTCAACAAGGTGAGTCAACCAAACAGAATTAGTTAGATAATTGAATCTTTAATTTTACTTCTACTCCTACCAGAAACGTGACAACAGTGTTCACAAAAAATGTTGGGTTTTGAGAAAATTCACATTTTTGTTTCCCCTTTGCAAACGCTCTAGTGGCTTAGCTATTTGAACAAGGTAAGTCAAACAAAAAGCATTGGTTTGACAATCTAAAGAGCTTTGAGGAGAGTCTTCAATCTTCCTTCTACTCCTATCAGAAACGTGGCAACAGTGTTCACCAAGAATGTTGGGTTATGAGAAAATTCCCATTTTTGTTTCAACTTTGCAAACGCTCTAACATCTTAATTATTGAAACGAAGTGAATCAAACAAACAATATTAGTTAGATAATTTGAAGAGCTTTCAGGAAAGTCTTCAGTTTTTTTTTATTCCTACCAGAAACATGGACACAGTGTTCGCAAAAATGTAGGGTTTTAATAAAAATTACATTTTTGTTTCAACTTTGCAAACGCTCTAGCGGCGAAGTTATTTGAACGAGGTGAATCAAACAAACAGTATTGGTTAGATTATTCGAAGGGTTTTCAGGAAAGTCTTCAATCTTTCTTCTGCTTCTACCAGAAACGTGGCAACAGTGTTCACAAAGAATGTTGGGTATTGAGAAAATTCACTTTTTTTTCAACTTTGCAAACGCTCTAGTGGGTTAACTATTTGAAAGAGCTTAGCCAAACAAAAAGCATTGGTTAGACAATTTAAAGAGCTTTCAGGAAAAATTTCAATCTTTCTTCCACTCCTACCAGCAGCGTGGCAATAGTGTTCACAAAAAATGTTGGGTTTTGATAAAAATCACATTTTTGTTTCATCTTTGCAAACGCTCTAGCGGCTAAACTGTTTCAACAAGGTGAGTCAACCAAACAGAATTGGTTAGATAATTTAATCTTTAATTTTTCTTCTACTCCTTTCAGAAAAGTGGCAACAGTGTTCACAAAAAATGTTGGGTTTTGAGAAAAAACACATTTTTGTTTCAAATTTGCAAAATATCTAGTGGCTAAACTATTTTAAGGAGCTGAGTCAAACAAAAAGCATTGGTTAGACAATTTAAAGAGCTTTCAGGAGAGTCTCCAATCTTTCTTCCACTCCTACCAGGAGCGTGGCAATAATGTTCACAAAAATGTTGGGTTTTGACAAAAATCACATTTTTGTTTCACCTTTGCAAACGCTCTAGCAGCTAAATTATTTGTACGATGTGAATCAAGCGAACAATATTAGTTCGATAATTGGAAGAGTTTTCAGGTAAGTCTTCAAACTTTCTTCTACTCCTACCAGAAACATGGCAACAGTGTTCACAAGAAATGTTGGGTTTTGAGAAAATTCACATTTTTGTTTCACCTATGCAAACGCTCTAGCGGCTTAACTATTTAAACAAGGTGAGTCAAGCAAAAAGCATTGGTTAGACAATTTAAAAAGCTTTCAGGAGAGTCTTTAATCTTTCTTCTACTCCTACCAGGAGCGTGGCAATAGTGTTCACAAAAAATGTTGGGTTTTGATAAAAATCACATTTTTGTTTCAACTTTGCAAACGCTCCAGCGGCTAAACTGTTTCAACAAGGTGAGTCAGGCAAACAGAATTGGTTAGATAATTGAATTTTTAAGTTTTCTTCTACTCCTACCAGGAGCGTGGCAACAGTGTTCACAAAAATGTTGGATTTTGAGAAAATTCTCATTTTTGTTTCAGATTTGCAAACGCTCTAGTGGCTAAACTATTTCAAAGAGCTGAGTCAAACAAAAAGCAGTGGTTAGATAATTTAAGGAGCTTTCAGGAAAGTCTTCAATCTTTCTTCGACCCCTTCCAGGAGCGTGGCAATAGTGTTCGCAAAAATTGTTGGGTTTTGATAAAAATCACATTTTTGCTTCAACTTTGCAAACGCTCTAGCGGCAAGCTATTTGAAAGAGGTGAAAAAAAAACAGCACTGGTTAGATAATTTAAAGAGCTTTCAGGAAAGTCTTCAATCTTTCTTCTACTCTTTTCAGGGGCGTGGCAATAGTGTTCACAAAAATGTAGGGTTTTGATAAAAATCACATTTTTGTTTCAACTTTGCAAACGCTCTAGCGGCTAAACTATTTGAACGAGGTGAGTCAAATAAACAGAATTGGATAGATAATTTGAAGAGCTTTCAGGAAAGTCTTCAATCTTTCTTCTGCTCTTACCAGAAACGTGGCAACAGGGTTCACAAAAAATGTTGGGTTTTGAGAAAATTCACATTTTTGTTTCAACTTTGCAAACGCTCTAGCGGCTAAACTATTTGAACGAGGTGGGTCAAACAAACAGAATTGGTTAGATAATTTAATTTTTAATTTTGCTTTTACTCCTACCAAAAACGTGGCAACAGTGTTCGTAAAAAATTTAGGATTTTGGTTTTCACATTTTTGTTTCACCTTTGCAAACGCTCTAGTGGCTTAACTATTTCAACGAGCTGAGTCAAACAAAAAGCAGTGGTTAGACAATTTAAAGAGCTTTCAGGAAAGTCTTCAATCTTTTTCTACCCCTACCAGAAACGTGGCAATAGTGTTCGCAAAAATTTTTGGGTTTTGATAAAAATCAAAGCAGTGGTTAGACAATTTAAAGAGCTTTCAGGAAAGTCTTCAATCTTTTTTCTACCCCTACCAGAAACGTGGCAATAGTGTTCGCAAAAATTTTTGGGTTTTGATAAAAATCACATTTTTGTTTCACCTTTGCAAACGCTTCAGCAGCTAAATTATTTGAACGAGGTGAATCAAACAAACAGTATTGGTTAGATTGTTCGAAGAGCTTTCAGGAAAGTGTTCAATCTTTTTCTACTCCTACCAGGAGCGTGGCAACAGTGTTCACAAAGAATGTTGGGTTTTGAGAAAATTCACATTTTTGTTTCAACTTTGCAAACGCTGTAGTGGGTTAACTATTTAAACGAGCTTAGTCAAACAAAAAGCATTGGTTAGACAATTTAAAGAGCTTTCAAGAAAGTCATCTATCATTCTTCTACTTTTTTCAGGGGCGTGGCAATAGTATTCACAAAAATTTTGGGTTTTGAGAAAAATCACAATTTGGTTTCAACTTTGCAAACGCTCTAGCGGCTAAACTATTTGAACGAGGTAAATCGAGCAAACAGTATTGGTTAGATTATTCGAAGAGCTTTCAGGAAAGTGTTCAATCTTTTTCTACTCTTACCAAGAACGTGGCAACAGTGTTCGCAAAAAATTTAGGGTTTTGAGAAAAATCACATTTTTGTTCCAAATTTGCAAACGCTCTAGCGGCAAGCTATTTGTAAGAGGCGAGTCAAATAAAAAGCACTGGTTAGATAATTAAAAGAGCTTTCAGGAAAGTCTTCAATCTTTTTTCTACTCTTACCAGGAACGTGGTAATAGTGTTCACAAAAAATGTTGGGTTTTGATAAAAATCACATTTTTGTTTCAACTTTGCAAACGCTCTAGCGGCTAAACTATTTGAACGAGGTGGGTAAACAAACAGAATTAGTTAGATAATTTAATTTTTAATTTTGCTTCTACTCCTACCAGAAACGTAGCAACAGTGTTTGCAAAAAATTTAGGGTTTTGAGAAAATTCACATTTTTGTTTCAACTTTGCAAACGCTCTAGCGGCTAAACTATTTGAACGAGGTGGGTAAACAAACAGAATTAGTTAGATAATTTAATCTTTAATTTTGCTTCTACTCCTACCAGAAACGTAGCAACAGTGTTCGCAAAAAATTTAGGGTTTTGAAAAAATTCGCATTTTTGTTTCAATTTTTCAATTGCTCTACCGCCTAAACTATTTGAACGAGGTGAATCAAGCAAACAGTATTGGTTAGATTGTTCGAAGAGCTTTCAGGCAAGTGTTCAATCTTTCTTCTACTGCCACTAGGAACGTGGTAATAGTGTTCACAAGAAATGTTGGGTTTTGATAAAAATCAAATTTTTGTTTTAACTTTGCAAACGCTTTAGCGGCTAAACTATTTGAACGAGGTGAGTCAAACAAACAGAATTGGATTGATAATTTGAAGAGCTTTCAGGAAAGTCTTCAATCTTTCTTCTACTCCTACCAAGAACGTGGTAATAGTGTTCACAAAAAATGTTGGGTTTTGATAAAAATCACATTTTTGTTTCAACTTTGCAAACGCTCTAGCGGCTAAACTATTTGAACGAGGTGGGTCAAACAAACAGAATTGGTTAGATAATTTAATATTTAAATTTGCTTCTACTCCTACCAGAAACGTAGCAACAGTGTTCGCAAAAAATTTAGGGTTTTTGTTTTCACATTTTTGTTTCACCTTTGCAAACGCTCCAGCGGCTAAACTGTTTCAATAAGGTGAGTCAACCAAACAGAATTGGTTAGATAAATGAATCTTTAATTTTTCTTCTACTCTTACCAGAAGCACGGCAACAGTGTTTGAAAAAATGTAGGGTTTTGAAAAAATTCACATTTTTGTTCCAACTTTGCAAAGGATCTAGCGGCTAAACTATTGAAAGAGGTGAATCAAATAAAAAGCGCTGGTTAGATAATTAAAAGAGCTTTCAGGAAGGTCTTCAATCTTTCTTCTAATCCTACCAGGAACGTGGTAATAGTGTTCACAAAAAATGTTGGGTTTTGATAAAAATCACATTTTTGTTTCAACTTTGCAAACGCTCTAGCGGCTTAACTATTTGAAAGAGGTGGGTCAAACAAACAGAATTGGATAGATAATATGAAGAGCTTTCAGGAAAAAAATGTGAATTTTCTCAAAACCCTAAATTTTTTGCGAACACTGTTGCCTCGTTTCTGGTAGGAGTAGAAGCAAAATTAAAGATTAAATTATCTGACCAATTCTGTTTGTTTGACCCGCCTTGTTCAAGTAGTTTAGCCGCTAGAGCGTTTGCAAAGTTGAAACAAAAATGTGATTTTTCTCAAAACCCTAAATTTTTGTGAATACTATTGCCACGCTCCTGAAAGGAGTAGAAGAAAAATTAAAGATTTTCCTGAAAGCTCTTTAAATTGTTTAACCAATGCTTTTTGTTTTACTAAGCTCCTTCAAATAGTTAACCCACTAGCGCTTTTGCAAAGTTGAAACAAAAATGTGATTTTTATCAAAACCCAACATTTTTGTGAACACTGTTGCCACGCTCCTGGTAGGAGTAGAAGAAAGATTGAAGATTCTCCTGAAAGCTCTTTAAATTGTCTAACCAAAGCTTTTTGTTTTACTTACCTTTTTCAAATAAATAAGCCGCTAGGGCGTTTGCAAAGGTGAAACAAAAATGTGAATTTTCTCAAAACCCAACATTTTTTGTGATTACTGTTGCCACGTTTCCTTTAGGAGTAGAAGAAAAACTGAAGACTTTCCTGAAGACTCTTCGAATTATCTGACTAATAATGTTTGTTTGACTCACCTTGTTCAAATAGTTTAGCCGCTAGAGCGTTTGCAAAGTTGAAACAAAAATGTGAATTTTCTCAAAACCCAACATTCTTTGTGAACACTGAACGCCCTTTAATTTTTGTATACAATGCTTTTTGTTTGACTCACCTCGTTTTAGTAGGTTAGCCGCTAGAGCGTTTGCAAAGGTGAAACAAAAATGTGAATTTTCTCAAAACCCAACATTTTTTGTGAACATTATTGCCACGCTCCTGGTAGGTAAAGACAAAAGCTTGAAGACTTTCCTGAAAGCTCTTTTAATTATCTTACCAGTGCTTTTTATTTTACTCACTTCTTTCAACAGTTTAGCCACTAGATATTTTGCAAATTTGAAACAAAAATGTGTTTTTTCTCACAACCCAACATTTTTTGTGAACACTGTTGCCACGTTTCTGCTAGTAGTAGAAGAAAGATTGAAGACTTTCCTGAAAGCTGTTTGATTCACCTCGTTCAAATAAT